>CM045074.1:19363716-19666112 GCA_024542945.1 allo-octoploid hybrid of Carassius auratus x Cyprinus carpio | reverse complement strand
TGGGCCTGAACGTGCGCGCTCTGCTCGGGAACGCCCTCCTGGCCTTGAGGAACGGTAGAGCCTCCTCCTCCGCACTCTATGATGGCGCGAGTCAGTGGCTCCTGTCTGGGAGACTCAGGCATTGAGTCGGACATCTTGTCTGGTGACCCAGGTGTAGATTCGGCCATCTTGTGCTGTGGTGCTGGGCTGGCGGCCATCTTGTGCTGTGGCGCTGGCTCAGCAGATGTGGACGTGAACAGTCCTGGATCAGCAGACGGACGCGGAACACTCTTGGGAATCTCTAGGATTTTGGACAGCATGAAAAATACTCCAAAAATGTTTCAGCGGCGCCTTGTCCAAGACACCGCTCGGCAGACGGGACATGAACTGTCTCTGGATGCACAGACGGCGCTCCTCCCCTCTCCGTCCAGTGATGGAGAGACGGCGCTCCGATCCATCCCTCACGAGCCCAGGGTCGAGCTGGGGCCATGGTGGAGAGCTATGCCGGACCTCCTCTCGACCACTCACTCCTCTCGACCTCCCGGTCCCAGAAAACACCAGCGGGTTCCTCAAACCCAATCTTTCTCCTCGCATGGTGGGGAGAAACCTCAAAAACATACTGCTGGATCTAGGCATGACGGAGTCCTTCTGTCACTACACGCACAGAAACAGGAAGATCCAATTGCAGTGTTTATTGGGATAATCCAAAATCAGAAACAGCCAGGCAAAGGTCACAATCCAGGTAAGCGTCCAAAAACAAGAACCATAAACATCGGCCAGGAAACATGAAAACCAGGGTGACATTAAACAAGGACTCGATAACAATGACAGAACAACCGGGTATTTATAACAGGGAAATGACAATACTAACGGGAATTGGCTGAGTGCAATGATTAATGACCAGGGACAGCTGAGTGCAATGAGGAGTGATGAGTACCAACAAGACTTGTGGGAAATGTAGTTCTGAAGTGGGTGACGATAAGGGGAAGTGAGACCTCTAGTGGACCAGGGATACACAGACCAGACACGTGACGCAGCACTGTCACTTCACAGAACACACGACACACGGCAAACTGATTTTGTAATTTTGAAGCGTAGATTACTTTTGTTTTGTAAAGTTATCATGAAACTCATGGGGAAAGGGATCTGAGCGTGCAGCAGGCGCTGAATCTGTGTCTCACGACATGATAACCCGGAGACAGCACAGCAGAGATGTATTGTTGGTTGTAAATAATAATTCAGTAATTATTTTACTAAGCTAGTTAGATAAAAGCAGGTCATGTAGCAACAAAAAATAGTAACTCTGGAAGTTTTGGAATACAGGAATAGGGCAAGCTACATTTCTTTTTGAAAAACTGTGTGACATACTGTCGACATTCGGCGCTCTCTGTCTTCTCTTTCCTTCTTTCTTTCGCTTTGATGCCCTGACTTTGATGGACATGCCTGCCTGCGTGTGTCACTGTCTGCGCTGCATCATAGCAAGTGCAATAAGCAAGAGATCTACACTAGCGATCTAGCTTCGGACAGCAGGTGGAATGAACCATTGTGAGGGGAGGGTGTGACTGCAACAGTAAATACATTATTTGTTTTAAATATAAATCTATGGTCAAACGACAAAATACACATTTAGTGCATGAGGGGCCCTAGCACATTTAATTTATGTATAAAAAGAGAAAAGAAATAAGAAAAGAAAAGGAGTCTGCTCTTCTGGGCCCCTAAATCAGCCTGGGCCCTTAACCTTCCACCTCCTTTACGGCGCCTTGTGCTGGACCATAGCAACACGGGATTGTCAGAGTTGGATTCATTAATGTTTTATTTTGAATTAAGAAATTATTATATTATTTATTATACAAATTATTTCATTATTAAATTATTATATTAACCATAGGCCTTGGCTACCGGCTGTATGCATCGCAGAATTCAAATGAAGTTTATCATGAATAAATGTTAAATAAAGTGGGTAATATAAAATAGGCCTACAAGAAAAATATTTTAGCATTGTCTTGTAAGTCCATTAACTGATCGTCTTTTCCCAGTAATATTTGTATATTATTATCCTATTATTATTGGTTATATTTTTTATATTAATTTATATTAATTTTCCCCTTCATTTCAATTTCTTTACTTAACATTCTGAATACTTTTGTAAATAATAGCCTACTGTAAATGCTCGACATGCCAATAAAGCTTTGATTATGCTAACTGGAATTTTGCTGGGTTTAAAAACAAAAGAAATAGGGACTTTTAGATGAACAAGGCATTAAATATATGTAATTTTTATGGAGGCAGAAACAACCGGGGTTTCCCTTCATCCCCAAAGGGGGGGAAACCCCCAAATTTAAAGGGAAAAACCCCAGGCCCCCCTTTTCCCCCGCCCGGGGGGCCCCCCGGAAAAAAAAAACCCCATTTAAAAAAACCCGAAATTTTAAAAAATTTTTTTTTTTGGGGAAGCCAAACCCCCCGGGGGGGGGGGGTTTTTTTTTAAAAGGGGGTTTTTAAAAGGGGGGAAAATTTAAAGGGGGAAAAAAAGGCATGGGCCCCGGGAAAAAAAACCCCCTTTTTTTTTCCCAAAATTTTTAATTTGGGAAAAAAATTTCCAAAAATTTTGGGGTTTTTAATCCAAATTTTTTTTTTTTTTTTTTTTTTTTTTGGGGGATTTGCCTTTTTAAAAAACCCTTTCCCCCCAAAAAAAAAAAAAAACCAAAATTTTTTTTTCCCTTGGGAAAAAAAAAAAAACCCAAACCTTCAAAAAAAGGGCCCAAAAAAAAAAGGGGAATTGGTTTGGCAATTTCCAAAAAATTTTTTAAAAAAATTTTACACCCAAAAGGGGAAAAAAAGGGGAAAATTTTTTTTTTCCCCAAATTTAAAATTTTGGTTTTAGGTTTTTTAAATTAAATTTTTGAAATCTTAATTCTTTAAAAAAAAAAAAAATTAAAAAAAAACCAAATTTTTAAAAAAAAATTTTTTAAACCAAAAAATTTTTTAAACCCTTTTTTTTTTATCAAAATTTTTGGTTTTGCCCCCGGTTTTCCCCAAAAAAAATTTTTTTGGGGTTTTAAAAAAAATTTTTAAAGAGAAAAAAAGGGGGGGTGCTTTTTAAAAAAAATTTAAATTTCCCTTTAAAAAAAAAAAAAATTTTTTTTAAAAAAACCCCCCAAAAAAAAAATTTAAAAGCAAAAAGGGCCCCCCCCCCCTTTGGTAAAATTGGTAAGGCAGTTTTCCAAAAAAACTTTTGGGGGAAAAAAAAAGGGGGGGCCTTAAACCCGGGCAAAAAGGGGAAACCAAAAAAATTTTTCCAAAAAAAAAGGGGGGGAAAAGGGTTTTTGGGGGGAAAAAACACCTTCCCCAAAAACCAATAGGGAAAAAGGGGGGCCCCCGTGGGTTTGCCGGAAGGTAAAAGGGGGGGGGGTTGGGGAAAAAAAAACCCAAAATCCATTTTTTTTTTGGGGTTTTGGGGAAACCCCTTAAAAGGGGGCCAAAAGGCCTTAAAAAATTTTAAAAAACTGGGCCCTTTTTAAAATTTAAAAAAAAACCCGTGCCAAAGGGGGAAATTTTTTTTTGGGGAACTTTTACCTAACCTTTTTTTGTTAAAAATTTTTTTAAAATTATTTATTTTTTAAAATTTTAAATTTTAAAAAAAAAATTTTTTTTAATTTTTTGGTTTTAAACCCCAAAAATTTTTTTTTAAATTTTTTAAAAAAAAAAAAAAAAATTTTTTTTTAAAAAAAAATTAAAAAAATTTTTTTAAAACAACCTTTGGTTATTAAAAAAAAAATTTTTGGGGAAAGGAAAATTTTTTTAAAGGTGGGGAAAGGCCCTTTAAAAAAAACCCCAAAAATTTTAAAAAAAAAAATAAAAAAAAAAAAAATTTTTTTTTTTAAATTTTTTTTTTTAAAAAAACCACAGGGTAAACTAAGGAAAATTTTTAAAAAAAAAGTTTTTAAATTTCCCGAAAGGGGAAAAAAACCCCCCCCATTTTTTTTTCCAAAATTTAAAAAATTTTTTTAATTTTTTTGGGGTTTTTTTCCCAAAAATTTTGGAAATTTGGGTTTTTAAAATTTTTCCCCCCTTTTCCAAAATTTCCCTTGGTTTTTTAAAAATTTTTAAAAAACCCCCCCCCTTTTTTTCCAGTTTTCCCCGGGGGGGAAAGGCCAAAACCGGGAAATTGGGGAAAATTTTAAAGGGGTTTTGGGGAAATGAATTTTTTTCCCCCATTTTTCCCCCAAAAAAAAGGGGCCCCCCCCCCGGCCCCAATTTTTCCCCTTCCCCCCCCCTTTCTTTTAAACCTTAACTTCCCAAGGTTTGGGTTTTTCCCCAAATTCCCAAACCTTGGAAATTAAAACCCCCCTTTTTAAATTTTTTTAAAATAATTTTTTTTTTAAAAACCAATTTTAATGTTTTTTTCCAAATTTAAAAATTTTTTTTCCTTTTGGGTTCAATTTTTTTTTGGAAAATTTTTTGGTTTAATTTTTTTTTTTTTTGGGGTTTTTTTTTTTAAATTTTTTTTAAATTTTTTTTTTTTTTTTTAATTTTTTTTTTTTAAATTTTTCCCCCCTTTTTTGGGAAAATTTTGTTCCTTTAATGGAGGACCGGGGTTTTTCCCCAAAAGTATATTTTTTTTTGGGGGGTTTTGGGTGGGCCAAATTTTTTTAAATTTCCTTTTAAATTCCAAAAATTTAAAGTTAAAAGGGCCCAAAATTTTAAATTTTTTATTGGAAAGAGGGGAAAAAAATTTTCCAAATTTTTAAAAAAAAAGGGGCCAAAGGGGGAAGGGCTTTCCAAATTTTGGGTTTTTAAAAAAAATTTTAATTTTTAACCAAGGCCCGGGGTTTTTTTCCCCGGTTTCCCCAAAAAAAAGGGTTTTAGCCCTTTTTTTAAAAAATTTTTTTTTGGGGAATTAACCCCCCCCCAAAAAAAATTTTAAAGGGGCCCAAATTTTCCCCCAAAAAAAATTTTTTACCTTTTTTTTTTCCCTTTTTTTCCCCTTTTTTAAAAAAATTTTAATTTTTGCCCTTTCCCTTTAAAATTTTTTAAAGAGAAACCCAAATTTTTAAATTTTAAGTTTTTTAAAAATTTTTTAAATTTTTTTAAAAATTTTTCCCGTTTGGGTTAACAAAAAATTTTTTTCCATGTTAAAATTTTAAAAAAACCCACCCGGGGGGGGTTTTTTTAAAAAAAAAAGAAAAAGGGGGAAAATTTTAAAAAAAAGGGGAAACCCTTAAAAGGGGGTTAAAGGGGAAAAAAATTTTTCCCTTAAAAAAAAAAAAAAAAAATTTTGGTTTTTGGGTTTTAAAAAAATTTTTTCCCAAAAAAAAGGGTTGGTTTTAAAAATTAAACCCAAAAAACCCAAAATTTGGGGAAAAGACCCTTTCCAAAAAAGGGGTTCCCGGGAAAAAAAAAATTTTTTTCCTTAAAATAGGAAAAAAACCGGTTTTTGGGGGGAAAGGTTAAAATTTTAAATTTTTTTTTTAAAACCCCCCCCAAAAAAATTTTTTTTTTTGGTTTTCTTTAAAATTTCCCTTTTTAAAAAAACCCAAAAATTTAAAATTTTAAAGGGGGTTTTTTTTTAAGGTTTTTAAATTTTTAAAAACCCGGGAAATTTAACAAACCTTTCCCTTTTTGGGTTTTTTTTAAATGGAAAGGAAAATTTAACAAAAAATTTTAAAAGTCCCTTTTAAAAGGGGGGCCCCGCCAAAGGGAAAAATTTAAAATTTTTTAACCCAAGGGCCCCTTTCCCGGGAAAATTTAAAGGGGGCCAACAAGGGCCCCTTTTTGGAAAACTTTCCAAAATGCTTGGAAATTTGGGGGTTTTTTAAACCAAAAAAAATTTCCCAAAGGCCAAAATTTTTGGCAAACCAAAATTTTTTTAATTTTTTTTTTTTAAATTAAAAAATTTCCCTTTTTTTTTTTTTTTTTTTTTTTCCAGGGGAAGGGGGGGCCGGGGGGGAAATTAAAATTTTAAAAATTTTAAAAAAGGGGAAATTCCCAAAAATTTTCCCAAAAAAAAAATTTGGGAAAAAGGGGGTTTTCCAAAAAAATTTCCCTTTTCCCAAAAAAGAAAGGGAAAAAACTTTTTTAAAAATTTTGGGAAAAAGGGGTTGCTTAAAAAAAAAAAATAAAATTTTTTTTTTAAAAAAGGGGGAAATTTATAAAAAATTTTTTTTTTTTTTTTTTCCCCAAAACCCTTTTTTGGGGGTTTTGGTTTTTAATTTTTAAATTTTTTAAAAACAAAAAAGGGAAAAAAAATTTTTAAAACCCCAAAATTTTTTTTAAAATAAAATTTCCTTTTTAAAATTTTTCCCAAAATTTTTGGTTTTTGGGTTTGGTTTTTTGGGGGTTTTTTTGGTTTAAAAAAATTTTTGCCCCTTTAAAAATTAAAATTTATTTTTTCCCCAAAAATTTTTAATTTAAATGGAAAAAAAAAGGTTGGGTTTTTTTTTTTAAAAAAACCCTTGGGTTTTTAAAATTTTTTAAAAAAAACCTTTAAAAAATTTTTTAATTTTAAAATTAAAACCCCAAATTTTTCCCCTTTTGGAGGAAAAGGGGGGTTTGGGGCCCCCTTTTTCCCACCCAAAAATTTTGGGGAAAACCCCCAAAAATTTTTTCCCCCAAAAAAAAAAAAATTTAAAAATTTAATTTTTAAAAAAACCCAACCATTAATTTTTTTTAAAAAAACCCCCGGCTTTAAAAAAAAGGGGAAAAAACCCTTTTTTTAAAAAGGGGCCCCAATTTTTTTTTTTTTAAAAAAAAACCCCCCAAATTTCCCTTTTTTTTTCCCCCCCCCGGGCCCCCAAAAATTCCAATTTAAAAAACCCCCTTTTTCCCTTAAAAAAAAAAACCCAATTTCCCAATTTCCCTTTTTTCCCAAAGGTTTGGAAAAGGGTTTGGGGGAAAACCCCCCCCCCCCAAATCTTTTAAAAAACCAAAAGGGTTTCCCCGGGAATTAAAAGGGCTTTTTTTTAAAATTTTCCCGGATTTTTTGGGGGGCCCCCCCCCCTTTTTTTTTTGGGGGGGGGGGGCAACCCCCGGCCTTTCCCCTTTAAAAATTTCCTCCTCTTCCCTTTTAAACCCCCCAAAAAAAAAAAACCCGGGGCCCAACCCCCCCCCCAAAAATTTTCTTGGGGTTTTCCTTTCCAAATTCCCCCCTTTGGGGTAAGGCCAAATTTTTTTCCTTATTGTGAAACCCAAAAAAACCCAAAAATTTTTTTTTTCCCCCTTCCCCGGGGTTTTTTCCCCCAAAAAAAAAAAACCCTTTTAAAAACCCCAAAATGGAAAACCCCCCCCCGGTTTTTTCCGAAAGGCCCTTTTTCCCCCTTTTAAAAAGAAATTAAAAAGGCCTTAAGGAATTAAAAAAATTTTTTTTAAAAAATTTCCCCCCCCCCGGGGGGGGTTTGGGTTTCCCTGGGGGCCCCCCTAAGGCGGGGGGAAAAACCCAAATTTTCCTAAAATTTGGGGGGGGAAAGAAAAAAATTTTTTGGGAAAAAATTTAAATTACCCCTTTAAATTTCCCACTTTTTTTTTCCCCCCCCTTTTTAAAAGGGTTTTTCCCCCTTTTTTAAAACCCCCCTTTCCAAATTTTAAAACCTTTAAAAAAATTTTTCCCCCTTAAAAAACCCCAAAACTTGGAAATTTAAATTCCGGTTCCCCTTTTAAATGGGGAAAAAGGAAAACCCCCCCTTTGGGTTTAAAAAGGCAAAAAATTTTTTTTTTTCCCTTTTTTTAAACCTTTTTAAAAAAATTTTTTTAAATTTTAAAAATTTTTTTGGGTTTTTTTAAAATTGGGCCCTTAAAATTTAAGAAGGGTTTTTTAAATAAAATTTAAAAAAATTTTTTTAAATTTTAAATTTTTTGGGCTTTTCCAACCAAGGGGAAAAAAAAAGGGGGGAAAAAATTTTTTTAAATTTTAAATTTTGGGAAAAAAAGGGGTTTAATTTTTGGGGTTCCCCGGGCCCCCCCCCCGGAGGCCCCTTCACCAACCCCCCCCTTTTTTTAAACCCTTTAGGGGAAAAATTTGGTTTTTGTTTTTTTTTTCCCCCCTTTTTTTTTTCCCCCCCCAAAACCCCAAAAAGGTTTTAAAAAAGGGTTTTTGGAATTTGGGTTTGGGGTAAAGGTTTTTTAAAAAGGGGGCCCCCTTTGGAAAATTTAAAAAAGGGCCCCAAAAATTTCAAAAAAAAGGGAATTTGGAATTTAAAAATTTCCCTTTCCGGGTTTAAAAAAAAGGAAAAAAATTTTAAAATTTTTTTAAAAAAGGTTTTTTTCCTTTTTTAAAAAACCCTGGGGGGTTTTCCCAATTTAAGGAATTTTAAAAAAAAAGGGGGGAAATTTAAATTTCCCCCCAAAAAAAAAATTGGGTTTCCCAAAAAAAAAGGGGCCCCCGGAAAAGGGGGAAAAAAATTTAAAAAAGGGAATTTTTTCCCCCCGGTGGGTTTAAAGGGTTTTTTTAAAAAATTTTTTTTTTTTTTAAAAAACCTTTTGGGAAATTTTAAAAAAAAAGCCCCTTTAAAATCCCAAAAATTTTTAATTTTAAAAAGGGCATTTTAAAAAACCAAAAAACCTTTTAAAAAAAAGAAAATTTTTACCGGGAGGGAAAGGAACCAATAAAAAATTTTTTAATTTAAAACCCCAAAATTTAAAAAAAAAACCGGGAAAAATTTTTAATTTTTTTTTTTTTTATGGTTTTTTTGGGGGGTTTTTTTTTTTTTTTTAAAATTTTTTTTTAAAATTTCCAAAAATTTTAAATTTTTCCAAAAATTTTTAAATAAAAAATTTTTTTTTTTAAATTGGGTTTTTTTTTAAAACCCCAAAAAAATTTTTTTTTTTTGGGGGAAAAAAAATTTTTTAAAATTCCCCTTTTTTCTCAAGTTTCGGAAAACCAAAGTTTTTAAAAAAATTTTAAAATTTTTTTAAAAAAATTTTTAAAAAAAGGGAAACTTTTCCCAAAAATTTTAAAGGTTTTAAAAAAGGGGAAAATTTAAAAATTTTTTTTGGGTTTTTTAAACCCCCAAAAAAGGGGAAGGTTTAAAGGGGGTTGGAAAAAAAAAGGGGAAAAGGGGAATTTTTTTTTTTGGGTTTGGTAAATTTTGGAAAAAATTTGGGGGAAAAGGGTTAAAAAAAAATTTTAAAAAATTTTTTTTTTTAATTTAAGGCCTTTTTTTTTTTTGGGAAAGGGTTCCCAAAAGGAAAAATTTGTAGGCCCTTTTTTGGGGAGGGAAAAATTGGGGAAATTCTTAAAAACCCCCCAAAAAAAATTTGGGGAATTTTAAATTCCCCCTTTTTAAAGGGAAATCAAACCCCAAATGGAAAAAAATGAAAAAATTTTTTTTTAAATTTCAAGTTCAAAAATTTAAAAAGGGGGTTTTTTTCCAAAAAAAAAATTTTGGGAAAATTTTTTAAAAGTTTAAAAATTTTAAGGGAAACCCTTTTTTTTTAAAAAACCCCCGGGTTTTTTTTTTCCCAAAAAAAAATTAAAAAAGGGGGAAAAAATCCGGAGACAAACCCCCTTTTTAAAAACCAAATTTAAAATTCCCCAAAAAATTTTAAACCAAAAAAAGGGGGCTTTAAAAGGGGGCTTTCCTAAACCCGGCCTTTAAAACCCTTTAAACCCCCTTTGGGGGGCCCCCCCTTTCCAAAAAAATTTAATTTTTTTCCCGGTCCAAAATTAAATTTTTTTCCTTTTTTTTAAAAAAAAAAGGGAAAAAAAAGAAAATTTTTAGGTTTTAAAAATTTTTTGGGTTTTTAAATTTTGGGAAATTAAAAAGGATTTTTTTTTAAATTGGTTTTTTTTTTTTTTTTTTTTTTTAAATTTTAATTTATTTTTTTTTTTTTTTAAACCTTTTTTTTTTTTTTTCCCGCCGGGAAAAGGGTTTTTTTACCCCTTTAAAAAAAATTTTGGGGTTTTTTAAAAAAAATCCTTTTTTAAAAAATTTTTGGTTTTTAATAAAAAAAAAATTTTAAATTTTAAAAAAAATTTTAAATTGGTAAAAAAATTTAAAAAAAAAGGGTTTAAAAAAAAACGGAAAAAAAATTTTTAGGTAAAAATTGGGAAAAAAAAAAAAAAAAAAAAAAAAAAAAATTTTTTGGGGGTAAAATTTTTAAAAAAATTTTTAAGGGGGAAAGAAAAAAATTTTAAAAAAAAAATTTTAAAAAAAGGGGAAAAAAAAATTAAAAAAAAATTTTTTTTTTGGGGGGAAAAAAATTCCGGGAAAAAAAAAAAGGGGGGGAAAAAATTTTAATTAAAAAAAAACCCCCGGAAAAGGGGTTTTTAAAAAAAAAAAAGGGGAAATTTTTTTTTAAAAATTTTTTGGGGAAAAACCAAAATTTTAAAATAATAAAATTTTTTTAATCCCGAAAAAAGGGGCCTGGAATTTTTCCCCCCTTTGGAAAAATTTTGGGGAAAAATTTAAAGGAAAAATTTTAATGGAAAAAAAGGGTTAAGGGGGGTTCTTTTTGGGAAAAAAAAAGGGTAAAAGGGAAAATTTTAAATTTAAGGAAAAAATTTTTAAATGGGCCCGGAAAAATTAAAAAAAAAAATTTTTTCCCCAAAAAAAAAAAAATTTTAAAAGGGTTTTGGAAAAAAATTTAAGGAAAAAAAAACCCCCTTTGGGAAAATTTTTTTTAAAAAAAAAATTTTTTAAAAAATTGGGGTTTAAAAAAAAAAAAACCCTTTCCGAAAAAAGGGGAAAAAAAAATTTTGGGGAAAAAAAAAAAAAAGGGGGGGAAAAAAATTTGGAACTTTAATTCTTTAAAAAAAACCCCCAAAAAAATACCCGGGTTAAAATTTTTTTTAACCCCTTTTTTAAAACCCTTTTTAATTTTTTTTTAAAAAGGAAAAAAAGGGGGGCCCAAATTAACCCTTTAAAAAATTTAACCTTTTTTTTTTTAAAAAAAAAAGGGTTAATTTAAACCCAAAATTTTTTTGGAAAAATTTTTAAAAACCTTAAAAAATTGGGGGGAAAAAAAAAAAAAACCTTTTAACCAAAAATTTTTATTTTCAAAAAAAAAAAAATTTTAAAATTTTTTTTTTTAAAAAAAAAATTTAAAAATTCAATTTTTTTCCAAATTTTTTTTTTTTCCCTTTTTTTTTTTTTTAAAATTTTTTTTACCTTAAAATTTAAAAATTTTTCATTCCTTCCCAACCCAAAAATTTTAAATATTTGGTTTTTTTAAAAAATTAAAACCCCTTTTTGGAAAATAAATTTTTTTTTTTAAAACCTTTTAACCCTTTTTTAAAATTTAATTAATAAAATTTCGGAAAAAGGGGAAAAAATTTAAAATTTGGAAAATTTTTTAAAAAAATTTTTTTTCCCCCTTTTTTCCTTTTAAAAAAAAAAAACGGGGTTTTTTTGGAAAATGGAAACGCCGGTTTATTTTTTTTTAGGGGGAACCAAAATTTTTTAAACCTTTAAAAAAACCCCTTTTCCCTTTGGCCCAAAAAAAAAAAATTTTGGGGGCCCCGGGGGGGGCCCCCCCTTTAAAAAAAAAAAACCCCGGTTTTTCCGGGGCCCCCCAAAAAAAAGGGGAAAAGGGCCTTTTTTTCCCCTTTCCCCCCAAATTGGGAAAGGAACCCCTTTTTCCCCTTTAAAAAATTTTTTTTGGGAAATTTTTCCCCCAACCTGGGGGGGCCAAATTTAAAAGCCCCAAAAAACCCCCAAACCAAAAATTTTAAACCTTTAAACCTTTGGGGCCCCCAGGAAAAGGGGAAAACCCCTTAATTGGAAAGGGCCCTTTAAAAAAATTTGGGGCCCCCGGGGGCCGGGGTTAAAAAAAAATAATTTTCCCTGGGGCCCCTTTCCTTTCCCCCAAAGGGGAAATTTTTAAAAACCTAAGGAGCCCCCTTTTAAAACCGGGGAAATGGGGAAAAAATGGGGGGAAAAACCCCCCAAAAAAAACCCCCCCTTTTTTAGAAAGAAAAAAAAAAAAACCCTTTTTTGGGAAATTTAAAATTTAAAATTCCGGAATTTTTTTAAAATTTTTAAGGGGGGGCCCGGGCCCGTAAAGGGGGGAAAAAAGGTTTTTAAAAAATTTTGGGTTAAAAATTTCCCTTTGGAAAAAAGGGGGGAAAAAGGAAAACCCCAAAAGGGGCCCCCAAGGGGCCCCCCCCCGGAAAAACCCCTTTAAAAACCCCCAATTTGGGGGGGAAGGGTTTTGAAAAAAACAAAACCCCCGGGGGGAAAAACCCAAAATTCTAAAAAAAAGGGGGAGCCCCCCCCGGGGTTTTAAGGGGGGTTTGGGACCCTTACCAATTGGTTTTTGGGGGGCCCCCCGCCCCAACCCCGGGTTTTCAGAAAAAAAAGGGGGGAAAAAATTTTCCGGGAAGGGCCCCCCGGGAAAAAAAATTTTTTAAAAACCCAAAGGGGGGGGGAAAAGGGAAAAAGGGAAAATTTTTTCCCCCCTTAACCCCCCCGGGGGGGTAAAACCCGGGAACCCCCGGGGGGGGGAAAAAAACCCGGGGGCTGTGCCAGGCCTGATGATCAGGAGGGCTCCAGAAAACCTGTGATCTCAATGCCTAATACCGAACGGACCCGGATGGCTGGTGCTGGCCAAGTGTTTAGTAAACACCGTAACCGAGCACTAAAGGAAAACCCTCCGAGTTTATTAGAACACAAACCACCAGCAATTTACACATAAATATGCCAGAAAGGGTTAATTTTTTACTCCCACCCTCCCGGCTTGGAGCCCGGCCAAGGGGCCTTCCTTTAGTCCGGAATTGAAGGTGGTTGCTAAACTAGAACCGCCAAAAACTTTGGGTCCAGCATAGGGACTGTTAAAGTGTTAGAGGTTTCCCACCTAACCCCATCAGGTGGAAGCTGGTGGTTACAGGGGAATTAGGAAGGGGGATAAAAAGCAGAAGTTAAAAATCCCTAAAGGGAACCCGGTTAAACCCTTCCGTTTCACCTGACTGACCCAGAAGCTGCCTCGCCTGGATCCACATCCCTTAGGTTCTGCTTTTACCCCTGACCCACTTCCTCTAACCCTGGCCCAGGTGGGGAGTGGGCCGGCATTAGCCTTCTGTGCCCGCCTTTGTCCCCGTGGGAACAGGCCAGGACCCCTATTGTTGTTGGGTTCCAGACCTGGACCTTTGGAACAAGGGATCTGAAAGCAGCGGAGGCGCCGCTCCCAACTTCTCGACACCGGCCTCAAAAATACCGGTTCAGAAAGGCCCGAAACCTGAGCATTTGAGGAAGGTTTTTCTTTTCTTCCCATGTCTGCCAGGTTCATCCCCAGATGCCCTCCCACCACCAAGCCAAGTCCCCTAAGAGAGGGGCGGGCCTGCTTGGAACCCGGGAGAGAGGCCTGGGGGAAGGGCTCGGCTACCTGATGGGGAAAAAGGCCTTGCCTTCTATCCGGGCCCTTAAAGATCAGTTCTGATATGCCGGAACCATTTTTTTTGTTAAAAAGCCACAGCCTGACCTGTTGCCTGCATGCCTTGCCATTTTAAAGGGATGCATTGCTTGAAGGGGCCAGATGGGAAGGGAGGGAGATTAGAGGATGCCCCGGGAATGAAAGCTCTTTCGCAGGGGGGTCCCTTCAAGCCGGCCATGCCCCATGTCGGCAAAACTCTTTGCCTTGAAAACCGAGGAAGGAAGAAAACGCCTCTTTCATTTCCTTTCACTTTGTAATGGAGATCAGGCCCAGAAATGGAAGGGCTTCCCTGGCGGAGGCTATGGTGAAAAGATAAGCCTCAGGGCGGATCCATAAACCCAACAGCTCTACATACCGGGGCAGGAGGGTAAGGCCCAGCCTCGGCTTCCAATCCTCAAATATTCCTGCTTTTCCTGGGTAAAAAACCCCGAGCACTAACCTCAGGTATCAAGTGTTAAAAGATATAACATCATCCTCCCGGGGCCTTCCCCGCCATTTTGAAAGGGAAAGTCCCTCTTTAAAACCATTCCGGAAGACCCACCTGAAATTCTCCGAAGCCCATTCCCTCCCGGGCCTCCAGGGGTCCTGGAATCCCGGGGAAGCAGATGGCTGGCTTTTTTTCCGGAAAGAGAGCAAGGAGAGGGTTTTTTCCTTCGCCAAATGCCGCCAAGTTGGGTTTCAAAGACTTTGCTTTATCTAAACAAATCACGAAAGATCGTGGTTCCCGGTGTCAAATAAGCCAACTGGGATCATACATTGCCCTTCAGTAGTCGCCATGATGGGAAAAAACCTTAACCCGGTTCCTTTCCAGATCCCAAACCCAGTCAGTAAGGCAAGGAAGAATGGCGGTTTTCCCGGGTGCCGCCAAATACCAACGGTGGTGGGTTTCGGGGGTTTGCCGCCGCCCAACCGTTGGTGTTTTTCAATTTAGCCGAACCTCGGTCCCGGCGAGGTTTCCCATAAGCACCCCCTAGGGGGGTTTCCTTCCCCTTGAGGAACCTTTTTACAATCACTTTTGTGACCTGGGATTAAATTTAAAATATATTTCAAAATATAATCACTTGTTTTAATTTGATATAGATTATTTGGCCAAATTATTTCATTAAAACCATATTAATAGTAGGCCAAAAAATAGTTAAAAAATGTAAATAAAATTTCTAAATGAAATTTCATTATTAATATAATTTATCAATATTAATTTTATACTTCCCGGAATTAAACCCAGTGGTTACTGGGTTGGGTTTTTAGGTACCAAAGGGAACCGGAAAGGGAAATTCCTTCTGTCCAAACTATTGGTCTTCTAACCATGGCCTTGGTCCCGTGGGAATGATGCAGGTTTTTAATGCCAGGGGTCTGAAGCCCTTAAGCTGTAGGGTGGAAAACCAAATTTTCCCAAATTGCCTTTCAAAAGAATTTGGTTTTTTACAATGGAATTCGGGCAGGAAAGCAAAGGTTTTTTCTTTTTTTGAGATAAATTTGGGTTGTAATCCTTAGGCCATTTGAAAGAAAAATTACTGGTTTTGGGTTTAACAAAAGAATTTAAATTTATTTTTAAGTTAAAAGAAAGAAAGATTTTTATTTTTTAAAAGTATAATTGGGATTCGGTTCTTTTTTCCTTTTTTTTTTTTTTTTGAAAAAAGATTTATTTTATTTTTGGGTTTATTTATTTTCAACCATAAAATTATTTATTTAATTAAATTTTTTTTTCTTTTTTTTTGTGGGGTTTAAGATTTTTTTTTTTTTTTTTGCCTTATTTTCTTACCAAAAGGACTTGCAAAAACTTTACAAATAATATTTTAATTTTTTAAAGTTTTTTTGTTTGGGTAATTAGATTAATTAAATTTTTTTCCCGGCACCAAAACTTTTCTTTGTTAGAATTTGTAACTAACCCTTAAAAATTTGCTTCCTTCAAAATCAATATTTCATTTTTAATTTAAATTAAATTTATTTAAAAAGAGAGGTCAAGGTATTTTAAAGTGCCCAAATTTGGGGTCCCTCAGGGTTTGTATCCCTAATCCAAAAAAATTTAAAATTTTTTTAAAAACATTTAAAATATTATTTGCCAAATTAAATTAATTATTTAAAGATTAAAAACCTCCCTTCCCCAAAAAGGTTATTGGTATTTAAAGGTGTTCCCAAATAATTACCTTAGCCCCTAACCATTTAAAAGCACCTTTAACCAAAAACAATTTAAATTTTTCTTAAATTAACATTTAAAATAAAAACATTTGCCAATGAATTGAAATTTTTGCTTTCCAAACAAGGTTCGAGCGGTTTCTCCCTCCCTTTCCCTCGTTTGCCTACTCTGTTGTTTGGAAAGCGGCCAAACCTTGGTTTAATTTAATTGGCAAGAAATTTTCCACCAAAGCCAGCCAGCCACTTACTTTGCAAAAAAGGCACCACAATAAAAACAAACAAATTATAAAGTCAACCCTTTTATTAAACAAAAATTAAAAACCATCTACAAAACCGCCTACAGGCCTAAATTTTAGCTCTTAAAACCAGAAATAGGTGGTTTACCTAAACCAAAGTGCAACAGGATCAACTATTGGGAACAAAGGAAACCTGAAATTTTACTTAATTGTTGTGAAGAATCCAATGGTTACAACAATTTCATTTTTAATTTTTAATCCAAATTAAAAGAAATTGGAAATAAAGGAAAACCAATTAAACAATTTCTTGATAAAATTGAACCAAGCACACAAAAAAACTTTAAATTTTATTTCTGGTACCTTAATTTCCTTTTTTAAAAGGTGCGCCTAATTAAAAAGGGTTTTCTAATAATTCTTGGTTAGGTAATTTTTGGGCACCAAAGTGTTAAATTGTATTTACCCTGGAAATTAAACACCGGTAACACAAAAAAGTCAAAAAATATAAGACCTTCTTAAAGGCACAAACCCGAAACTCTCTTCCTTTTTTGAAGAAGAACCAAAATTAAAAATCTTTTTTATTTAAATCAAATTTGCACCCTTTTGGATTAAACAAAATTTTGGGCAGATTGTTTTTTCCAAAATTTAAAGGAAATAAAGGCGGCGTTTTGGGCAGAAATTTTCAAAAAACCCATTTTATTAACCTTTGTTTTCTTGGGAAAAACCTTTTAAACCCATTCCCTTTGGGACACAAAACCCAACCAGTAGAATTTTTAAAATGAGTGGGAGATGCATTCTTGTAAGATTTCTTGTTCCAAGGTTTGCACAACCACCTCCTTCCCGGATGGGTTGCTGCAGGTCAGAAAGAACTCGGTAAGGAGTGTGTCAAAAGGCTTTTCACTGGTAAAAGGAGCCTTGCTGGCTGTGTTACCAAATCAGAGTTTCGCTGATAAACTTACATTAGAA
Source organism: allo-octoploid hybrid of Carassius auratus x Cyprinus carpio (assembly GCA_024542945.1). Taxonomy (NCBI): domain Eukaryota; kingdom Metazoa; phylum Chordata; class Actinopteri; order Cypriniformes; species allo-octoploid hybrid of Carassius auratus x Cyprinus carpio. The sequence goes on along the minus strand of CM045074.1, from coordinate 19,649,436 downwards.
TTCATCATATATGTGAAAATGACAACAGAGCAAGGGCAGAGGTTCAAAAATTTAATGCATTGTAAACCATTAAAGAGTTTAAGCATAGAGATTCACTTATTCCAGGTGCTCTTGAGACACTTCTGTGGTGGGTTGAATGCATTTGATGTGTTTTCCCATTCAATAACACAAAGGGGCGGTACAATTAATTCAGTTTAATTCAGATTAAATATTTATTGTGGGACATGAAATATGACGTTAATTGAAAACCCTTGTAATAATTATAACATTTTTATTTAAGAGTCACCTTAGAGACAACAAGGGAAAAAAAGAAAATGTTGTTTAGAAATTCCTTAAAGGATTAAATGCTTTTTATTGTCTTTTAAACAAATTTGTTTAATTGGAGAAAACTGAGCAAAATATTTTATTTTAATACTAATTCCGGATTGCATAGATTTAAAAAATTACTAATTGTCCCCTTAATGGGCCCTTTGATTGTAATAATGACTTAAAGGAGTTTTTCTTTTCTTTTTTTCTTTTTATTCCAAATTGCCAAACCATTGGCTAATTGGAAAAATTCCTTTTTTCAACCCATCAGACATCAAGTCAGTTTATGTTTATTTACCCAAACAACATGAGATCACAGAAAAAGAAACCCTGGGAATGGACTCCAGAGAAAACAGGGGATAATCTTTAGTCATCAGGGCTGGCACAAAATTAAAAATGATTAATTGATGGGTTTAAAAGACATAATTTGGATTACAAGGAAATTTCGTTGTTGCTACAGAGCAGCACAATTAATCACCTAAACCCTAACCATAATCTTATTGTATTTTTAACTGGGACCCAGGAAATTAGACATCCATGGAAGGATTGTTTATTAAAATTAAAAGTTTAAAAACTATTTAGTTGTCTTTAATTTCTTTTGTCTTGGTCAATCCCAGTTTTTAAACCCCAAGGTTGGTTTGTAAGTCTTTTGCAAGTTCTTTTTCAAAATTTTAAAGGCCAGATGGGGTTTCTGGAATTTTTGAAATAAAGATTTTTTATTTTTTCAGGTTTGTTTTGAAAATTAGTAAAATCATGAACCCGAACTACATAATATGTTCTTATTTCCATTTGTTTAAAAAAAAGGGTAGAAACGGAATTGGACCATTAAATTTAGTGGAAAAAGGAAAAAATTTAAAAATCACTTTTATTTGATCATTCAATGGCCATAATCATTAATCAAACATAATTGAAACTTTTGTTGTTATTTGGATGGATCAAATTATAATAAAATGCTTTTAATGTCCGACAGGTTGACAAATAAAAAAAAGTGAATAAATGTACATTTTTAGGAAAAAAAAAAAGGGGATAAACCGTAAAACCCCTTGTTTACGGTCCTTTGCCGTCGTCCCCGAACTGTGCCAATAGTGTTTAAGCTTGTATGAAGGACAGAAGTTTGTGAATGAAGGCCTCTCGAACGCCCCTTTTTTTTGGCAACACCCCTACCTTTCGACACGCCCAATTTTCTGACGTTGAAGCTTCCCTCCTTTTTCTGGCCATAGACAGTAAAGATCCATCCCGAAAAAGAGCGGAAGAAAAAAATACATCTGTGCGGCTTAACTTTGAACTTGGAACAGTCCCGGCTTGGGACCGGTGAAAGGTTTGGTCCACGGGACAAAAGTTCAAGAAGAACATTAACCGAGAAACAGCTGTTGATTCATTTACGTCCAGTAACCACAAAGGGTGAGACACTTTCAACAGGGGAACGGTAAAAATCAATAATATATAATTATTAGTGTTTTTTGAACAATATTAAAACATTAAATGATACTTTAGAACTGTAATTTTAAAATTTAACCGCTATTAGAAGAATTTCCGTCAAATGAATTACCGCAATATCGTTTTGGGGGTCGCCATAACTGAGGTAAAAATTTTAATATCAGGTTACCAATTTGTCACCAAGTTCAACTTTCCTAAAGTGAATAAAAGTTCCAAATTTGGTTAACATTATTTTAAAATTTATTTGAAAATTCAATGTTGGGAAATTTCTGTCAAATCTCACAATTAAGACTTGAAGGCATAGGTAACATCTCAAAAAAGGTTTTGTGATTTTTTAAAAGTTTTTTTAGATTTTCACTTTCTCTTTCAAGACACACAATAAAGGAAATAGGAACCGGCTGAGAATATGCATGAAATTCGGACAGAATTTGGTTTCTTAATTGCTTTATACTGTAACCCACTTTTTGTTTTTTATTGCATATTGCTGGAATCTGGAATATCTGATTTTTAAACGCCATTCCAATTGGTTTGTTATCACCCGATAACAACTGTAAAAAACTGATAACAAAGGTTTGTCTAGGTAAGTCAGTGCTATACACTTGTTAGGAACTTTTTTTTTTTGGTGGGAAGCTTTGTGTTTTGGCTTTAAGGCTAATTAAAAATTAAACCAAAATATTTTTGTAAAAAATTAATTGGCAAGTAGCCATGTAACAGCTGGATAATGTTCATCCAGGCGGTTGTTTTAAAAAAAAAAAAAAAAAACTTCCTTGATACAAGACCTGATCCTCCTGTAAAGGTTTATTCTTGTGATAACCAATGGGTCAGCCATTATCCCTTTAGTATCCTAAATGTTTTTTTTTTTTTTCAAATTAATTCGAATGACAACCATTTTATTTTAAACAAAGAAGAGAATATTTCTTAAAGATACAGCTGAACAGCATTTTCTTAACGCCCACACCTGGTTATCACACAATAAAATTTAACAGAGTATTACATGGAACCAATTGGTATTAAATCCGGCAATACCAAAAAGTCCCTTTGGACTATGGTTTTAGGGCTGTGGTGATAACTATGAACCTATACCCAATTTTTTTTTTTTTTTTTATCACCGTAGAATAGGCCTTTTATAACAGTAACAACTGTGAATATATGCTGTACCAATTTGGGTCAGTACTGTTTGACCGAACAATTTTCCAGCAAAAAATGGCGGTATCAGAACCAATTGAATATGGATCGGTGCACCCCTAGAAATATTAGTCAAAAAGTAAATAAATAGGTAATTGATTATATCCACGAGGAAATGGATCCCTCAAAAAGAAGCTTGTTTGTGATGGGGTTTAGAAAGTCCCAGTCACTGTTTGCAATGGGTAGGACCTCAATTTATTCGGAAAGAAGTTCTTGAAAGTTGACTGTTAACTTTAGATTTGGTTTTATGACATTATACCGGTTTAATAAATATCAACACAATATAATTAACGTTTGTTTTTTAACAAACAGGAAGTTGAAATGAACATCCCTTCAAAACATAATGGTTTGTCAGGTTTTCTTGTAGTAAGGTCAGGTTCAAAAAAGTTTAAAACCGGTAAAATCCCTGTTGACTGGCCTCATCTGAATAAGCAGGAAAGAGTTCAAGCCCCGGAGTTATGACTTATACTTTACATCACTTGGCCGGTGAACACAAGCTAAATATAAAATTGAGTTGTCTAGAAAACTAGACTTTTAAGTTATGTTATATACATGTTCTTTAAACATAAAAAACTTAATTAATCTTTTTCGAATAATGAACGGCTTCTAGGAATAAAAGTGTCTCCAAACCTGATGAGTGAGTCACCGACTGTTGTGCTCAAGGAACTATGGGGTAAGATTTAAAAAGGAAAAATTCTGATTTTTCACATTTGTTAAAAGTCTTGCCTTTATGTTTACAAGATATTGATGGATCTGAAAAACATTTCTTTTTGTATTTATTCTAGAATTTCACCCCCTTGGCCATTGTGTTTTTTGGAAATCCTGCTGCAGTCCAACCAAACAATACAAAATTTTTCTTCTTGGAAAAAACCAAAATTGAAAATGTGGCCATACCCAGGACTGCCCCTTTACAGTTGAATAAATCTGGGTGGTCGGCTTCAGTGATCAGCCTGATTTGGCACATGTGGCACTTGATCTGGATTCTCTTCCGATCAATTTGAAATGAAAATGAAATCATGCTTTCATCTTTGTTAAGCGACTGGGCCAGTTAACAGATGCTGATAAGATGGGTCTTGGAGTGGCTTCAGAGTATTTGGAAGGTTCTTCAGTTTGTGGATATTCCTTCTTTCATTATGAAAAGGAAAGAATCTGACCTTAATAATGATTAAAGGAAACCCCTCCTGGGCCGGTTGATTGGAAATGTGGTGGAAGATATCACACCTGCAAAGAACATGAACAACCATTCAAGATAGAGACCTGATAAAGGGAATTGAAATTGCCGTAATAAACCAACAGTCCACATAGGAGATGTACACAAAAGCCAAAAAAAAACAGGAATGTGGGCGGGTGGGGAACAAGATTTGGTTTAATTTGGTGTTATGTTGGTTATGTTCCCCCTTACCCATGCTAGGCAACTAATGTATATCATAACCGTTGGCAAATAAATGGTTTAGATCCTTAATTTCAACAAAAAAAATTATTTTTGGTTATTTTTTGTTTTTTTGTTTTATAATTTTTACTTTATTTTATAGAAATATAATATTTTATAATTATTTTCTTTTCTTTTCTTTTCACAAGACCAACCCACGGTTATCAAAAGACTATGGATTGTACCTTGTTGAAAGAGAAAAGAACAACTTAGGGAAGTGATGAGGTGTAAAAGTAAAAAAATAGAACAAATTAAAAAAGGAAGTTAGAAGAAATGAATGTAGACATTCAGCTTATAGAATATTTTTTTTACTGGTTCCTTAAAACAGTATAGTTTCACTTGACATTTTTTATTTAGTCCCTGATAAATGTTCCACAAAGGGGTCTTCTTGGTTATTTTGGCACATTGTAACAGCCCCAGATATTCTTACTTTATAAAACATTTTCATACACAGATATTATAATTTAAATATATAATTTTGACCTTTTATCTATCATATTCAATTCCAAAGACAAGTAAACATGTCCTTAATTGTTTGTTTAAAAATATATTGACATTAAAAGTTCTTGCCAACAATTAGTAAAACTGTGTGCAAAAAAAGTAATTTTTGTAAAATTATGTTTTAAGCTGCTTTTAATTATGATGTATATTTTACAGCAAAAGAGAAGTGTTCATTGATGGGCCGAAGAAGAAAACATAATTGGAAGGAAAGAAATAGGAGGTCTATTTCCCGACTTCATCTTGATTCTGGCACCCCTTCTAAACTAAGAGCTGCAGATGTTCTTCCCAACTAACTACACATTCTTACAAGCTCTGAGTGTTGTTCTGATGAGGACCTCAAAAACTTTCCTCCAAAAAAACCTTGATGAAAACCCCAGAGGGGCCAATTAAAACTATAGACACACAACAAGATGGGCAACAAAGAAACAGTGACTTGTTTGAAGATGGGGGGATGCTGATATTTTCAAGAGAAAATCTTTGGATTCCCTGAAGAAACAAACAGGAGTGATCTATTCCCCGATGGATGTTCAGATGGCCGTGTTTCAATGTGCTGATAGTTTCCCTCAAGCAGCTAATGGTGGTAAACCCGTTCAGGCCGCTTCTGCCTCTGCTTGTTCCTGATCCATTCACACAAGAGATTTATTTTCCTGGACATTCAGACAAAATAAACAAGAGTAGAAGATGAAAAGGAGACCAACCAATGAAATCATTCATTATAACCGCCAGTCTGGAAGGCGGAAACACCAATGGTGTCTTTCTTCAGGTTTGACTCAGTGTTCCTCATCCAAATCTCAGCTGATGAACAACCCCGATCAATGAAAAACAACAACCCGTTTTTCCACAGGAAACCGCCCAGGCAGCAACCAAAACCAAGAGTTACTGATGGAGGGAGTGGTGGGGACGATGGTACTCCCTTCTGGAAAAAAACGGATAAACCACCAGTGTTTTAGCTTCTGTAATCTACATGGTGATGCAGGAAGACAACGAGGAAACAGCTGCAGATCCTCACTGAAATGACCTTCCAGTCAATTTGTTATTCTACCAAGACTTGACAGAAAAACAAAGGGGTGCAGAAGATCCAAAACCGCCCAAGGACAGAAAGCCACTTATTTGTCCTTCTTACTGAAGATAAAGCTAAAAGTATTTGAAATAAGGAAAGGAAAATACAAAATGGGACTAAAAGACCAAGAAATCAGTCCCGATGTATCTGAAAAGTCATGTTATAAATAATTGCCTCATTCTCATCTTTAGAATTATCATTTGTTTTAGACTTAAGAGGTCCAAATTTCAGGGTATCACAGTGGATAAGGGATTATGGACAATAATTTACAAAAGGGAAAAAAGACCCAGCAGATAAGTGGGTTTTACTGGGAGAAAAAAGATTCCCGGAAACAAAGAACCATTTCTTGCCCTTGTCAGGGGAAACCGTGGCATCAGTGGTGTGAAAAGAACAAAGAACTAAACGGACTTCAGGGGAAATAGAAATAATAGAAATAAATCAGAAAACAAGACATGAAGAAATTTTGCAGGCAGTATAAAAGGACAAGGGATTTCGAAGTTGTTTTTAAAAAATAAATTCACAATCTCCAAATGAGAAAAATTTTTCGGAAAATGGTTCACAGTTCTCCTGGATGAATACAACTTCAGCTGACCTTTTTCCCATCACAAGTTATGATGAAAAAGGGGTCAAAATTCTTAAAACTGAAAGAGAAAATGACAGATTTGAGCAACAGATGGAACAAATTTTGTCCAATGAACAAACTGAACTTGATAAGATATCAGAAAAACTTCAAAGCAGAAACCTTTAGGAGCACATCCAGGGAGATCGGTCCAGATTTAATGAATCATGTAAATCCAAAGTGAATAAGAACAAGGAAGGCCTGCCGGGATTTTTCTTCTCCCAGTTTGGGGATGATGATCTCTGGACGCCGGAGCCGATGGATGGAGATGCCTGCTCCAATGTTCCTGTGGTCTGGGTTTCCGCTGGGCTTACCATGAACTCATCCAGAAACTGGGAGACCAAGAGAGTCTTTGTGCTGTCAGTTTTTGGGGATCCAGAGCCTGGGAAATCCCTATGCTGAAACCATGTTTGGACTCCAGTTTGGTGTCAGTGCTGGCAGATGCACCAGAGGAACTTTCATTGCAGCTGGTGGAGAGGTCAGATAAGATGAAAGAACAGCGAAGTTTGACTTAATATTCTGGTTGTTGATACGAGGGGCTTAGCTCTAGAACTGTCGGAAGGCCAACAAGACATCAGGACAATGAAATGGCCACATTTGTTGTTGGGTCTTTGGTAATCTGGACATTGATCAATATCTTTGGGAAAACCCATCAGAACTGCAGGACATTCTTCAGATCGTTGTTCCAGGCCTTCTAGGATGGAAGGTCGATGAACCCGCCGCATGTTTTGTTCATCAGAACGTTTCAAAGAAGTGACAGCTGGAGAGAAAAACATGGAGGGAAAGAAGGCGGTTAGAACCGGATGAAAATGACAAACCTTGCCGCCAAAGATGGTCTTTGGTCAGAATTTTCCAATAAAATTATTTTGATATAAGAAAGATGTGGAAATATTTTTGCACAGCTCTTGGGAGGGAATCCACCTATGGCACCCCAAACCCATCATACTGTGAAAAACATCCCGAAGCTAAAGACAACCTTTTTTTAGCCCATGCTTAAAATCAGATGGTTTAGAGCTGGCCACCTAAAAGGCCTATTAATGATCTCTGGGAGGCTTTACTGAATGGAACGAGGTTTACTTGAAATCTCTGGAAAACAAATTACCAAAACTGGGAAGGAAACAGGCAAAATTGGTCCCTGGAAGCCTCCCAGGGAACTATGCTTGGAATATAGAGAACAAACCCACATCAACATAGAAAAATGAAAACAATTGATGAGGTTTTAAAGTCTCTTCAAAAAAACCAAAAAAGTGAAAAGGAAGAATGGAAAAATCAATTGTCAGATTTCAGAGAGAAAAAGATAAAGATATACTGATACAGGGAAAACGTTTACATCAAAACCAATGAGTTTCAGGAAAACATTTGTGGAGAGAAACAAAGAGAAAATTAAATGAGGATTCTTCAGCAGCCGGATAAAGAAGAAAAGGTTGATGCTCAGAGGACCACGCCATGAAAATACTCTCTTGGAAAAGAGCAAAAGAACTTGCAAAATAAAAACCAAAAAACAAAGCCAATGATGAAAAAACCCTGAAAAAGGAGTTTGGAAAGTTTTGGAAAGAGGTGTTAATAAGATTATCAAGAAACTCCTCCAAAAACAAAGAATTTGATGTATTAAAGGAATTAGAAACAAGTTCCTTCCAGTAACTATTAAAAAGGGTGTTCCTGTAAAATGCCTGGAAAAGAATAGGGATTTATTTTTCTTGCCAAATTTATTCAGATTATTACAGTTAAAGAAACCTTGGGGAATTACAGAATATTTAAAAAAGTTCCAGTTCAGCTTTAAACAGAAGTTTGAGTTTAAAACCCAAATTAGAGCCTTAGTCAATGAATTGCCTCAACATTGGTGGAAACATGATCAGTGGGATAACATTGCAAAAATGGGTTACAACAAAAGCTGCATTCAAGAACCTTGAAGATTAATCAAAAAATCAGAGTGGAAGATTATGGGCAAAGGCCCGGGGGACTATGTGTTTCGAAAAAAGAATTTTACATGGATTTGGCATTTCCATCTGTAAGAGAAAAAAGGTAATTAAGGGCCATATACAAAATGCCCAGGAATTTGATCCTTTTTTTACTTTTTTGAAAAAAGAAAAAATTTATATAGTATTTTCCAAGAAATACTGCAAAAATCAGCTGCCATTTTTGGGGAGATCATCTGTCGGAAACTGAAAGATCCCATTCAGGAAGATGCCTACAAAGAACAGCCAGAGATCTACTAATGAAATCCAAAACAAAGTGTGACTACTAAATGGAAAACAGATCTAAACTAAGAAGCACATACTCAAAAATCTGGCAGAAGTGGAGGATTTTGGCAAATACCATTACATACCAACACTCCCAGAGACCACTTAAAGAGTTTTTGTCCGAGATGGAAAGCCAACGGAAATCACTAATTTAAGTTTAAGTCAAACCAGCCCAAGAGGAAGGGAAATTAAACTTCTGCAAAGCAGAAGATTCAACCAGCTCACAGAGCCCACTGGGTCAACACTGGGAAGTTCAGAAGTGGCTTAAATTATTCACACCTCAGCCTCAGATGTGCTGATATTCTCTTAAAGGGACCTCATTGGAGTGAGTCATGATGGTGGATGATTTCAACCTCCTAGAAAGGATAAGGCCGAAGAAACTTGGTTCAGTATCTGGAAATACAACAGAAATTCAGTTCAAATCATTTCCTGTAAATCTGGAAATAAAGACAGACCAGATGAGATTCTGATTGATCATCTCTGTCAAAGGGCGGGTTCAGTGTTCCCTTTGTGCAACCACCTGCCACCCCACAATGAAGGAACCCCTGGAGATCCGGTTTTTCCATCGGGGAATACTCACTTGGAAGCTGTTATGATGAAAACCAGTGTTCAAGTGCAGATTTTTGCACAACTTTAAAGGAATTAGGAAAATGTTTCTATACAGGTCAGTGGTTTCCCCTTGCAAGAAATTACAAACGCCAGGAAATGTTTATGCAAAGTGGAACATCACCCTGACTTCTCAAACTAAGGAACTAAAGTGGTTTGGTCGAATTTCGGAAAGATCTGGAAAAACACTTTGAGAAAAAATTCCACATGTGGGATGTGATTTCAATGGGAATGGACCAATACCTTAAAAGAGCGTTAATGAGAGTTTGGATGAAAACATCTAATGACAAATGAAAATGCGCCGGGGTCTTTGATTCATAGTCCACAGTTTGAAATGAGTTTGTGAAGTTGAGGGTTTTTGAGTTGTGAATCTTCAGGATTCTTTTCTGTCTATAAATTACATAAATGAATGTATATGTAAGTTACATATATAGAAATGTTTGCTCTCAGAATTACTTAAAGCTTTCCAAAACTAATTTAATATCATTTAGAAACTGTGTGAAAACCAATGTGATGTGTGCTGAAACAGTTTCATGACACTTTAAGACTAGTCATTAATCTGCAGTTCAGTCAGCTACTAATGACTATAAATCCTTTTTTCAATAACTGGTTAAAAACATTTTGTTAATGAATGGAATATATGTGCATGACTGTATTTCATATTGTTTTATGTAAATAAGAAAATGATTAAATGGTGAGCATAAATTTAAGTGATTGACCTATATAAAAGTAAATAGGCCTTAAACCAAGGAGTCTGCTTAACTGTCATAATGTCTTGCAGAGCAACAACTGTTGTACTGAATATGGACTCTTTTTGGGTAAATGGTGTAAATTAATAAGCTTTTATAAAATAAAGATACAATGGTGATAAAACATTAAAAATAATGAATGTTGTTGCATCAAAATGTGAAACAAACAGGCAGGACAAGGTTGTAGGAAATGTCATAATAAAGCTACAAATAAATGTTATATTTCAACAGGCAATTATAATGTTCAATTTTGTTGGGATGTGTGAAAGTGGTGACTCACTCTATCTATCTATCTATCTATCTATCTATCTATCTGTCTGTCTGTCTATCACCTACCTACCTGGCTATCTATCTATCTATCTATCTATCTATCTATCTATCTATCTGTCTGTCTACCTGGCTATCTATCTATCTATCTATCTTCTATCTATCTATCATCTATCTATCACCTGTCTGTCTGTCTGTCGTCTGTCTATCTACCTGTCTGTCTGTCTGTCTGTCTATCTATCTACCTACCTGTCTGTCTGTCTGTCTATGTTCTATCTATCTGTCTGTCGTCTGTCTATCTACCTACCTACCTACCTACCTGTCTGTCTGCTGTCTGTCTATCTATCTATCTTCTACCTACCACCTACCTACCTACCTACCTGTCTGTCTGTCTGTATCTAGTGAGGAGGAGCAATGAAGGGAAGAATTGTTTGAGAGTGTGTTAAGCGTCTAATTTCATACATACCCAGATTTTTCTATTATTTTTCCATTCTTTATTACCATTGTAGTATGTGAAATGTGGAAACAAACAGACAGGACACAACAGAAACATTAATTTTCTAAAAATAACTCACATCAGTTTTAAAGAATTAAGTTATATTGTCTCTGGATTTCAACATCTACAAAAACAAACATTATTTTAGTCTTAGTAAAAAAGATAACGATAGAATTCTGAAGTTTACTGCCTTAAAACCGTCTTTCCCTCTCTTCAAGAGAAGGTTGTAGGAAATGTCATAATAAAGCTACAAATAAATGTTATATTTCAACAGGCAATTATAATGTTCAATTTGTGTTGGGATGTGTAGAAAGTGGCAGACTCACTCTATCTATCTATCTATCTATCTATCTACCTACCTATCTGGCTACCTATCATGGCTATCTATCTATCTATCTATCTATCTTGTCTGTCATGCTGTCAATGTCTGTCTATCTACCTACCTATCTGTCTGTGCGGTCTATCAATCTATCTATCTTATCTGTCTGTCGGTCTGTCTATCTATCTATCTATCTATCTGTCTGTCTTGTCTATCTATCTATCTATCTATCTATCTATCTATCTGTCTGTCTGTGTCCGTCCGTCCGTCCGTCTATCTATCTGCGTCTGTCTGTCTATCTATCTATCTGTCTGTCAATGCTGTCTGCTGTCTGTCTATCTACCTATCTATCTGGCTATCTATCTATCGTCATGTCAATCATTGCTGATACTATGAGGAGGCAGTGAGGAGAATGGTCTGGTCAGATCACAGATGTTCCCATCGGCAGAATATGACTCTTATAAGGTCTAAACTACAATGAGGTGTAAAATACAGTTACGTGTTTTATTTTGATTTAAAGGATAATCCGCTGTAGAATTGAACTTTAAAAGTCACAACCGAATGAATGGCCTTGAGAAGAATTATTTGAGAAGTGTGTTACCGTCTAATTTACTAATTTAATTGAAAATAAATGCTTTTCTGATGTGATTTGAAATTTGAAAGGGAGAAAAAGCTGGCAAAATGAACACGTCCACATGTTTTACAATCTGTAGCTACTCGAAGTTAACCGTTGTTTGTCTTTGGTAGTGTTGACTAGCCGACTCACATGTTGGTGGGTGGAGTTAGTGTAAATAGACACTCCACTATAGAGACCCCTGGACCTCACTAATTTTCAAAGCCTGGCTAGGAGCCTAATGCTGGGATAATAAAATGATTCACAGGACTCCCATAAAATAGAAATATCTAAACAAAAATATACTAAAACAAATAGTTATTCATCTATTGCACAAAAGCAACATGAGCTAATATAAAACAAGCGATTAACAGGCAAGCGTATACAGAGTTTCTATTTAGTCTATAACTCGTGTTGCTGCATCGTTGAGCAGTGACGTCCTGAAACTTGCTGGTAATGAATCCTCTCATTATAACACCTAATTGTAGACATTATGAAAGATTCATTATGCATATATTTATTGTGTTTTAACAGAGATTTGTGAGACTCGATTAACTGAGATGTGTTTTAGAGATTATAAATGCAGCACTCTTTGCTGGCATTCTGCCAAACCATGCACACAGCTGCCGCTTGCTTTAGTTTAAAATAACCGTAGTCATGGGCAAAGGGCCTCATGACCTTTATAAAATGAGTCTGTCACCCGATGGCACAGAGGGTTTGGATATATGTTTAACAGCTGGAGAGAATCTTCTGCTCAAACAAAGACAGAACATTCCATTGACAGAACACACATGAAAGTCTAACTACAAACTATTATGCTCTTTATTAGATCACTAAAATCTAAAGGTTACATGCTTGATTAAGATTTGATTCCTCATGCTACAACTGGGAATATTAAATGAGTTTAAACAAACTTTACTTGAAGCAAATCTGAAAGTCAAGCAAAAGAGAAATGAATGAGGCAGAGCTGTGTATTTACTGATGAGTCTCTGATGTGGTTTATCTCCAGTGTGAATCCTTTCATGTGCTTTCAGGGTTTCTGACAGATTGAATATCTTGTTGCAGTATGAACACTTAAAAGGTTTTATTTATTTATTTATTTATTTTTAAACAAAGTGATGTTTTGGTGCTTTCAGTTCAGCATTTGTAGTATATGACTTCGAGCACTTAAAACACACACATCAACTTTCCGCATGGATCACGGTGGTCTGGTTTCTTTACTGCATGGGTCTTCATGTGTAGCTTCAGGCTGACTTTTCAAAGCAAAACCCCTTCCGACTAATCACAGCGTGGTAGCTTCTCTCTATTGTGGATCTGCTCGTGTGATTTCAGGTGTGCTGACAGACTGAATCTCTTGTCGCAGTGTGAACACTTGTAAGGTTTTTGTTTAGTGTGTATCTTCTGGTGCCGTTTTAAGCGGTTTTCCAAAATAAAAGTCTTCCCACACTCAAAGCACATATAATCTTTCACAGCTTATGTAATTTCTGATGTGATTTTAAATTTTGCAGCCATGAAAGCTCTTTTCCACATGAAGAACATGAATGTGGCTTCTCCTTCATATGAACTGTCAGGTGTCTCTTCAGGGATGATGTCTCAGGAAATGTTTTGTCGCACTGATCACATGCGTCCGGCTTTTCTCCGGTGTGGACCCTCATGTGTACTTTAAGGTCGATGACTGAGTGAAACACTTTCCACACTGATCACATGTGTGTGGCTTTTCTCCGATGTGGACACTCATGTGGATTTAAGATTTTCTTTGTATGTGAAACTCTTCCCGACTGATCACTCGTTCGGTTTCTCTCCAGTGTGGATCCTCTCATGTCTTTAAGATGTTCTGACAGACTGAATCTCTTGTGCAGTGTGAACACTTGTGTGGTTTTTCTCCAGTGTGAATTATCTGGTGCCGTTTTAAATGGGATTCAATTAAAGTCTTTCCACAGTCAAAGCACATATGAGCTCCTACACCAGTATGTGTTTTCTGATGAAATTTTAAACCGTCCAGCCGTGAAAACTCTTTTCACATAAAGAACATGAATGTGGCTTCTCTTTCATATGAACTGTCAGGTGTTTCTTCAGGGCTGATGAATCAAGAAATGTTTTGCGCATTGATCACATGTGACGGCCTCTCTCCAGTGTGGCTTCTCATGTGAACATCAAGATTTGCTTTCCCGAGAATGTTTTTTCACAGTGATCACATAGTCACGGTTTCTGTCCACTGTGGATCTTCATGTGTCCTTTAAGGTGTGATGATTGCATGTAGCCCTTCCCACACTGATCACAAATGAATGGCTCTCTCCAGTGTGAACTCTTTTGTGAAACCTAAGATTTTGCTTGTTTAAGAATCTCTTTTCACAATGGTCACATTTGAAGCGGTTTTCTCCCGTGTGGATCCTCATGTGTAAGTTAAGGCTTTCTTTTTTGTGTGAATCGATTCCCACAGTGATCACACTTGAATGGCTTTTCTCCTGTGTGAACTCTCATGTGAACATTAAGATGGCTTTTGCATGAGAAACTCTTCCCACACTGAGTGCAGGTGAATGATTTCTCAGCTCTTCTTTTATTTAAAAAATATTTTTAGTTTCGAGTGACTCAGAGGCTTTTCATTTCTGTCAATAAAATAGAAAAGATAGGTTTAAGGGTGGGTTAAGGTGTTGGGGATGGGTCAACAGTGTAATTATAAATGTAATTAGAGATATTATTTACAGTTGTAATTACATGCAGGTATTTTAAAATATAAGTACAACATAAAACATATGTATCAAATTATTAATTTAAATGTAAGCAAACTGTAGTTAAAGCCACCTAATATAAAAATCAATTATATGACCCTGAAACTTTGCATGAATGTGGTACATTGATTTTGCAATTATTATTTTAGAACATTTTAGCCATAAATTCCATGTTTCTGTAGTGAAAACTGTTACATGTTTGATCAATGATGACACAGTTATCGGTTGCACTTTATTTTACAGTATGTGCACTAAGGCTGTCAAAAAACCTTGAATTTCCAATAGTCATCAATTACAAAATAAAATAAAATCCACATTCAAATGCAAAAGCGTTGCATTTTAAACCTAACTTTAGAATGTTTTAATCTGATACAATGTCCCTTTTTACTTATTTTAAGAATGTTTCAAAACCTTTGAACTCAAAAGATTCCAAAACATTTAACATTCTTGTGTAACAAACACCAACCTCTCTGTTCTTCATTGTGTTTCATTCTGCAGGGTTCTGGATCACTCATGTTCTCTCTGTCCTCTTTAATGAACTCAGTCTTTGCAGATTTCACTTCTTCCTGATGGTTTGATGCTTCGTCTGCACTTGTAAACTGATGGGAAATTCCAGCATTTATTAGTGAGTAGCTGTGGGTGGAGCTTCACTGACTGTGAATTACAGGAGGCGGGGCTTCATTGACTGAATTGCAGTTTGGTTGGAGAAGCTGATCTGTCTAAATCAGAAAAATCTGTTACCATGTTTGATTTTAAAGGGTAAAAGGGAGACTTTAGTGTCTGAATTAAATTACATTTAATAACAGATTTTATGTACATAGAAAGTATATTAAATGCAAATAAAAGTCAGCTTTTCAAATAACTTTAGTGAAAATCAAATGTCCAAACATGAGTGAAATAATGTTCCAATGGCATTCAGTGAAACAGATGTATTTATGTCAAAATGAAACCACAATACTTATTCTGAGCTGTACTTATTAAAATATATCAAAGAATAAGTGATCAGACTAAATTTCATTCTGTTTGAAAGTTTTCCAAATTTCTTGTCAGTCAAATGGGTCAAACCTAGTGGTTTGAAGGATAGTGGCAAAGTAGAAAGATTTACAATGACAATGTATGAGTGTTTTAGGGGTGCACTGTGATCCTTAAATAGAGTCTTTTAATATGATTAAAATGATTATTCTTCTAAATATGACACAGGATCTTTGGACATAGAAACTATTGTTACACTCTTGACATTTTATTTTAGTTTATTTTTTGCTCAGAAAATTAAACATTTATTATTACTAAAACTCATTTTAAAAATCACAAAAAAAATGTGAAAGCTGTATTATTTTTGATGCTTGAAAACACCTTTTGGTCTTTGACCCATATTGGCACATTTAATGATTTGTCTGTCTATCAAAAGCAACTGATGCTAATTCACATGCTAATTATTTTTACTGCTAACTCTAAAATTATTATGTTTCCTTATTAAATTATCGACAGATATCTAGAAAAGTAGTAAAGAACTGTAAGAAAAAACAACTGAGAGCATAAAAGAAATAAATGTACAGATTTGAGTGAGAAATAGCTGATAATGCTTTAGATTAAAGCCCATAATGTACCGCACAATTAAGCAGAATTTAACTATTTGTAACTATAGAGTACTTACATGTACCCACTTGGAAAATAAAATGTACTACAACATTTTTCTTAACTACTGTGCAAACATACATGCCCTTGTCATATGTAGTATCAGTGTAGGTGTAACATCCATGGGCTGTACTTTAAATTGATCCCTTGTTATTAATCTTTTTGTTACTGTAGTTTAGTGTAACAGTCGTGGGATGTGATTTAAAAGTGATCCCTTGTTACCCTCTTGTTACATGCGGTCTGTGTGTCATACATTACAATACCACCTACTGTAATTTCAGAATTATGGCCTTTAGCTATACTTACAGTATAAATGCTTTATCATTCTGTAGGTTGTTACCCCTTATTTCCCAAGCGTTGCATATTGTTCCCTTATACCTCACAGTAGGTACTGTGGAGAGTACTCTATTATAGTTACTAATAGGTACACTGTAAATAATTTTTAATTACCACGGATTACATCGCAGGCTGTAACCTAAATCGTTACCAAATAAACAGATACTCCAATGAAATGAGCTTTAAGTGTCAATTTACATGAGCTCTGTAGACATCAGCATAACAAATGAGGGTGAACTACTGACATGAAATAAAGTAGGGCTGGGCGATGTATCGCATGCAATTGTCACGCGCATTTCGTCGTAAAGCCGGTTCCCTGATTACGCTAAATCGCCATCACCTGCTTTCAAATGGAGCGGCATTTAATATCAGAGCCGTAGATCACTGAAAAGCTCACGCATATCGCGTTCATTATCGAAGGCGATTCATCTGCGATAATGAACGCGATATTGCGTAGCTTTTCAGTGATCTACGGCTCTGTCCATTAAATGCCGCTCCATTTGAAAGCAGGTGATGGCGATTTAGCGGTAATCGGAACCGACGAAATCGCGTGACAATTGCATGCGATACATCGCCCAGCTCTAAAATAAAGGGTCTTTTAGCAGCTGGTTAATGCTAATGAGCCTCAGACTAACAGCTATTAAACAACCCATTCACGATCATCAGCAGATCATCTCTCTCTATTCTGAGATTTTTGCTCTTAAGAAACCGAGTATATACTGACATATACTGCTATACTGAAAGATAGTACATTTCTTACAATATGACTACCGTATATATGGACAAAACAAAACTATTAATAAGTTCCTGATACTGTATTAACAACATACAATACAAAATAACAAATTTGTTCAGTCAATGCTAAATTCCAAGAGTAATACAAGTTAAAATAATAATAAAATGCTTAAACTGCAGCATCAACACTTAACTCAATTCCCCTGACCAATCTCAAACGTTGACTATGATGAAGTAACATTCAGTAACAGCGGCATTAAATGTCCAAACATCGAAACGTACAAACAAACGAACATACAAAAGCACACGACAACTTCATGAACTAAATAGTTGTGTTTCCATACTCGCTGCTGCTGCACTAAATGTTCATTTCAGTAGAAAGACGCACAAGTACCCAATGAAAACAATATACAAATGAGCCTGCATGTTGCTTAAACTCTATAAAGTGTTTGCTGTTTGTGTAAAATGAGAAATACCATGAATTGCTCGCCTCACCAGAAGACAAGACGCTGACTGAATGCACGACTGGTGACGTCATCACGGCGAGATTAACGGCTGCGTCCGAAAGGTATTAAAACATACAAACACAAGAAAATTGCATAAAAAATATGATATGGAAAAGTAAGATAAAAAAGAATAAAATAAAATGTGCAGGGACAGTATACTGTGTAGAGCAGTAATAAATATTAAGATGAGCAGGGACGTTACAAGAGGAGTGTGCAAACAGGGTCTTTACATAGCACAATAGAGGTAAAAAGTCAATAAATGAAATAACAAATTATAGAAATTGCTGTGTGCAAGTAGTCAATACAAATCGACACAAGGCACGTGCGAATACAAATTCTTCTTCACCCTCATGTCTCCAGAGGTTTGTTTATTTATTTATTTATTTATTTATTTATTTATATTAATGCTTAAACAACAACAAATACAACAGAAGGGTCACACAAAACACACACACAAAGAGCACATATTAACTATACATGTATATATAAAACCAACAAATAAAATAAAATAATGACATAATGAAAGGCCTTGTTCACAATAACTTAAATATAACAAATAAATACACAGTTTTACAGCTTTTTCTTTGTACTCTCCTTAATGGTGCTTCTATAGATATCTAGCCTAATAGTACCACTTGATTGCTGAATTTACAACACTGAATATTAAATTTAAGCAATATAATCAAGAGCTTGATAATGTAAGCCGCATTTTCAAACTTTTCAAAAAGCCAAATATTACAGGATCATATAGTAGAAGAAAGTTGCACAACACTTTGTCATTTATAAATCTAGAAACCTCCACCACAACCTCTTTGTATATAGATGATGTCAGAAATTATGAAAAAAAAAAAAGAAGCTTGGCAGGGTAACATTTGTGCAGTATCTTAAATTACATTAATTTAATTTGTAATTAGATATTTATTAGGTAATACTCAAACTTTCCTCCAATTAATATTTCCAACAAACTTAGACCAATAGAAAATAGCACTGAATAGCCTTATTATTATTATTATTTGCTAGATAAAAAACTAATTCTGTCACAGAAAGCGTCAGCAGGTGTGAGTAAAGAAGCATGTTTAGAGTATGAAATATACCTCAACATAAAGACACAATACTAGAAGAGATCTAGTTACTAGTTACAGTTAATCTTTTGGGGTTACAGGGAAATGATAATATCAAAGGAAATTCATCATAGGTCATTAAATACCCTGAGAATTCAACAACTGTCCTAAATGCAGCACTCTTTGCTGGCATTCTGCCAAACCAAGCACACAGCTGCCGCTTGCTTTAGTTAAAATTAACATTAATTAAAATTAATGTTCTGTGAATGTTTTAATTACAGATATTTATCGGAGCATGTAGCCTTCATGAAGAAAAAAAGTAACATAACTAATGTAACTAATTACTAATTTTCTTTTTGAAATAAAGTAATCAGAACAGTAGCGTGATTACTTTTAAAAGGAGTAATCAATAATCAACAATTTGATTACATTTTCAGAATAACTTGCAACACTGGAAGATACAATTAACATGAAAAAATGACTGAAGAAAATAGTTTTCAGTTTCATAAGCAGAAGTCAGAAATCAGTTTAAAACAGAAAATCAAAATAATGTGTAAACCATGGTTTAGTTATTTAGCAAAGGGCCTCATGACCTTTATAACATGAGTCTGTCACCCGTGGCACAGAGGGTTTGGATATATGTTTAACAGCTGGAGAGAATCTTCTGCTCAAACAAAGACAGAACATTCCATTGACAGAACACACATGAAAGTCTAACTACAGACTATTATACTCTTTATTGATCACTAAAATCTAAAAGGTTACATGCTTGATTAAGATTTGATTCCTCATGATACAACTGAGAATATTAAATGGTTTAATCAAACTTTACTTGAAGCAAATACGAAAGTCAAGCAAAGAGAAATGAATGAGGCAGAGCTGTGTATTTACTGATGAGTCTCTGATGTGGTTTATCTCCAGTGTGAATCCTTTCATGTGCTTTCAGAGTTTCTGACAGATTGAATATCTTGTTGCAGTATGAACACTTAAAAGGTTTTTTTTTTTTTTTAAACAGAGTGATGTTTTGGTGCTTTCAGTTCAGCATTTGTAGTATATGACTTGAGCACTTAAAACACACATCAACTCTTCCCATGGATCACGGTGGTCTGGTTTCTTTACTGCATGGGTCTTCATGTAGCTTCAGGCGACTTTTCAAAGCGAAACCCCTTCCGCACTAATCACACGCGGTGTGGCTTCTCTCTGTTGTGGATCTGCTGGTGTGATTTCAGGTGTGCTGACTGACTGAATCTCTTGTCGCAGTGTGAACACTTGTAAGGTTTTTTGTTTAGTGTGAATCTTCTGGTTCCGTTTCTGTAAGATGTTGCTTGTTTAAGAATCTCTTTTCACAATGGTCACATTTGAACAGTTTTTCTCCGATGTGGATCCTCATGTGTAAGTTAAAGGCTTTCTTTTTGTGTGAATCGATTCCCACAGTGATCACACTTGAATGGCTTTTTCTCCTGTGTGAACTCTCATGTGAACATTAAGATGGCTTTTGCATGAGAAACTCTTCCCACACTGAGTGCAGGTGAAAGATTTCTCAGCTCTTCTTTATTTAAATATATATATATATATATATATATATATATATATATATATATATATATATATAAAGAATAAAATAAAATGTGCAGGACAGTATACTGTAGACTTAATAAATATTAAGATGAGCAGGAATGTACAAGAGGAGAGTGTGCAAACAGGGTCTTTACATAGCAGCAATAGAGGTAAAAAAGTCAATAAATAAAAATAACAAATTATAGAAATTGCTGTGTGCAAGTGTCAATGCAAATCGACACAAGCACGTCATGAATCAAATTCTTCTTCACCTCATGTCTCCAGAGGTTTATTTATTTATTTATTTATTTATTTATTTATATATTAATTTTAAACAACAACAAATACAACAGAAAGGTACACACACACACACACACACAAAAACACACACACAAAGTGCACATATTAACTATACATGTATGTATAAAACCAACAAATAAAATAATGAAATAATAAAAGGCCTTGTTCAATCACAATAATTTAAATATACCAAATAAATACACAGTTTTACAGCTTCTTTGTTTGTACTCTCCTTAATGGTGCTATAGATATCTAGCCTAATAGTACCACTTCTGATTGCTGAATTTACAACACTGAATATGAAATTTAATGAGTATAATCAAGAGCTTGATAATGTAAGCCTCATTTTCAAACTTCTTGTCATAGCTCAAAAGCCAGATATTACAGGATCATATAGTAGAAGAAAGTTGCACAACACTTTGTCATTTATAAATTTAGAAACCTCCCACCACAACCTCTTTGTATACTGATGATGTCAGAAACTATGAGGTAACATTTCTGGGTGTAATGAACAGAATAAACAATTTACATCACTATCTTCAATAAATCTGGTTTAAAAAAAAAATGCTTGGCAGGGTAATGTTACATTCAGTGACTTTCAGCTTCCTTATTTGGTCTTTTTCCTGTTCTTGTTTTGTTAATTGATTAATCCCCACCTGTCTCCATTTCCCTGATTACCTCCCTGTGTGCTTAAATACCCTGTCTGTTTAGTTCTTCCTCGTCTGTGATTAATGTAGTATTGTTGTATCCTGATGTGAGTTACGCTTATGTTGGATGCCTTGTTCCCCTAATCATTAAAAGAAACCCATTGTATATCGTCTTCCTTAGTGCGCCTTCATTACACACCAGCTAAACGGTAACAGAATCACGGACCCAACAGTTTAGCGGTGTTTTTCTTTTGTTTTCCCCTCTCGAATGGCAATCCCAGCAGTCCAACTCCTGTGCCTGGAGCAACTGGACCGTCGCTGGAGGACCATACTAGGGACTTTCTCGATCATGCGGCCTTACCCACTTCCCTGACCGCTCGCTCTGTAATTTCTACTACACCGCCTGAGCGAGCGGTGTAAGGCACGCCTACCAGCAACAGTCCCAGAGAGGATTTCGCCACTGTGGAGGGGTGCTGGAGAAATAGATCCCCATTTACCATCTGCACCACCGAAGAGGATATCTCCAGCCCCACTCCCGAACCAGAGACCAGTCCAGCGCCATCCCGGCAGACTGAGCTGAGGCCCACCGCAGCGAGACCCGAGCCAATCACTGACAGGGAGCAGGAACTCAGTAGCGTACTGACCAGGTGTGTAGCCGCAACACCGCAGTCGTGGGACATTCAGTGGAGATCGAGGGCGGGAGGAGCCCGCCCACACTCCTGCACTGAGGGTCGAGCTGCATTGGTTCTCTGGGAAGTATTAGGAATTACATGGTCCTATAGACTGGTTTGGGGAGGTCATCTCCCGATCCTCCCTGCTTTCTACTCTGGTTCCGCCAGCCCTATCCTCCTGTTTCTCCAGCTGGTCTCGCCTCCATGTCTCCCTAGACCTCTCCTGTTTCCTCCCTACTCCCTCTCCTCAGCTCCTCTGATCCTGCGGTCCTCTGCCCTCATCTCCAGCTGAGTTCCGCCCTATCTCCTGTTCTCCGCTGGTCGCTCCAGCCCTGATCTCTCCTGTTCTCTGCTGGTTCGCAGCCCACCTTCCGTCTTCTGTTATTCTCTGCCAGCTGCCTTCCTTCTCACAGCCCTGTCTCCTCTCTGGACAGGTCCAGGATTCTCTCACCTTGCTTATTCCGTCTTGCCAGCTCCGAGCCTCGAGCCTCATCTGGTCCTTCAGGTCGCTTAGCCGCTGTGACTTCCCTGTCTCGCCTCGCTCATGTAGTCTCGCTCCTGCCTCTTCACCTCTCGTTTGCCTCTGACTCCAGTCCCCGGCTCTGCCTCCTAGTTGTTCCCTGTCCTTCCCTCCGGCTCCACCTCTGCCCCTCAGGTCATGACCAGCTCCGCTGCCTCTTGGACTCCATTCCTCTGGTTTTGCCTCATCACTCCATCCCTCCGCTCCTGTCAGGCTCCTCCTTCCTCTCGTCCACCTCCGTCCTCCATCACTCCAGCTCACGTGGGTCTTCTCCGTCGCCTCCTCTCGCTTGTGTGCCTTGAGCCTTCTGCTCGCTTGGCCCTCCGGATCCTTGCTTCACCCTGGCTCTGCGGTTGCTCTTGCTCCATCTTGGCCTCACCCACCGGCGCTGTCTCTGTCTGCTCCCTGGTGTCGCAGCTCCTCCTCCACCATGGCTCCTCCCATGGTCGACTCCACCATGGATCTCCATCCTGGCTGGTCTCTGGAGCACCATCTGGCTCCTCCTGCTCCGGCTCCTCCTCCATCCACTCCGCCTGGTTCCTAGCTCCTTGCTCCCTTTTCGCTGCTCCCATGCCCACCTCCAGAACCCCTCCCTCTCCTCCCTGGCATTCCTCTTGCGTTCAGGACGCACCTGTCTCGAGGGGCGAACTGTTCACATTCAGTGACTTTTAGTTTCCTTATTTGGTCTTTTTTTTCTGTTCTTTTTTGTTAATTGATTAATCCCCACCTGTCTCCATTTCCTGATTACCTCCTGTGTGCTTAAATACCCTGTTTAGTTCTTTCTCGTCCATGATTAATGTAGTATTGTTGTATCCTGATGTGAGTTAAGTTTATGTTGGATGTGCCCTTGTTCCTCCCAATCATTAAAAGAAACCCATTGTATATCGTCTTCCTCGTGCGCTTCATTACACACCAGCTAAAGCGGTAACGGGTAACATTCTGTGCAGTATCTTAAATTACATTTCTTTAATTGTATTTGTAATGGATATTTATTAGGTAATACTCAAACTGTCCTACCAAAAGAATCCCATTATCAAACCAGGTTTTCATTAATATACTCGTGTTTATACAGAATATTACAATTATTCCAGATATAATACTGGTGTGGAGAAAAATTGTGCTTGTAAATTAACTTCCAAGCCAAAAGCACTGCCTGTGAAAAGCTGAAATATTTAACAGGCAGTTTTTCAATTTTGTAATCACACATTAACAAAATGAGACCACCAAGTTGGTCAAAACAGTACTAGACACTGTAAAAAATCAAAATAATCAAGAGCACCATTTTTATATAAATTAACTACCACAGATTTTCCAATATCATGCACACGGTTTTTCCACAATTTTTCATTTCTTTTCTATCTGAATGAATTGAGGGAAGCAACATAGGTAAGCCTAGAGATACCTTCCCTTTAGCCAGAGAATGACCTTTAAGAGATAAATCCTCTGTAACCAAACATTAAATCTGTTCTTTATGAATAAAGGCTCCCCATGCTCGCATTCTGTACATATCATCAAGCTTATTTTGTAGTTCTGTGAGGCACTCTCTGCTCATTCAATAAATTGTCAGTAGGAATACTGAATAATGATAAAATCTCTTCCATGAGAGATCTTGTACTACAAAATTTTCTCAGATTTCAATTTTTAATAATTCCCAATTACTTTTAAACAATCCTTCATTTTAAGCTTTTACCCAATAATAATTATTGAGTCTTTCTATTTCCTGTTTAACATCACCTAATTTGAGCAGAGAACTATTCATTTTCCAGTATGAGTGCTGCCTATTATAGTTTGCATTTGGAGAAATATGAATTTTAATCGAAATAGCCTTATGGTCAGATAGTGGGTTGCCATTATATTAACTTGAATATTATTCTTATCAAAGTTATTAGAAACAAGCCAAAAATATATCCTGGAACGCTAGAGCTATCCTTATTACTCCAAGTATACACAATATCATCCAAACTTTTTCTCTCCATACATCAAAACGATCAAACCTGCTCATAAACTGTTTTAAATCAGAATTTAAAATTGAGGGTCATCCTGGTGGCCATCCATCAATAGATTAATTCAAAACAACATTGAAATCACCTCCTAAAATTAAATAAGCAATAGGAAATTTGGATAGCCAATAAATAAGTCTCTCTTCAAACAAAACAATAACTGGTCATTGTCAGGTTTACTATTATATCCATAAATATTGACTACAATAAAAGTTACACTGAAACTTTTAAAACTAAACTTATGAAGTGGCCATTTTCATCACATTCTGAATTTATTTTTATTTTTTCCAGCCAGAGACACTGAGTGTACTGATCCATGAGACCAAATATCAAACCAAATATCATTGCCCCATTGTGAAGCGCAAAAATTCACATCAGAGGCACCGAATGAGATTCTTGAAAGAAAATCTAATTTAAACTGTTTAGTAACAAGGCCTTACTTTGGACGTTTCTCTTAAACACCTGGCATTCAAAGAAATAATAGAAAGTGCCATTACTAAAAGAAACGTGAAGTAGTATATGAAACTAAGTTTGGCAAAAGGTCAGAAATGTGACATAACACCATATAAAAACTTTTGAATGCAAAAAACTCGTTCAAAAAGAAAACATATATTATTGGTAACACCAATCAAATTTCTACTCCATTCATTAAAAACAAGGTAAGTCAGTAAAATTGTCATTTTATATAAACATGTAACTTATAACCGATTAAAAATCAGATCAGAATGAAGCAAACAGTAGTGTCAAATTTTAAGTCAGCTGGTAATTCATCTTCCCTTGTACAAAAGCTCTGTCTCCGACAAAATAAGCCGTCTATGCCAGCTGCTCAAGCCTTTTGAACCTCCAGCCATAACTTCATTCTTCTTTCATGGTCTCCTTTTGCGAAGTCCTCCCTAAACTGCAGACCATTGTTACATAGAAAATAATTTCTGGCTGCCTTCCAAATGGCATCTCTGTAAGTGCACGTAGAAAACTGGATTATGGTTTGCTCTACCACCTACCACCACCGCTGCCCTGTTGTGGTTTTTCAAGACGATGAACAACATCGACAACTTCAGGAAGTTTTTCTTTTGCTGGGAAGCACAGCCAGACAAATCCTGATGCCGTTTTCATCAGCCACCACCGGAATACCTATGAGGTTGCGCTGCCTCATGTAGGTTTCTAGATCATCCACTCTTCTTGCATCTGGCTAATCAGTTGTTCAAATTAATCCACGCTGCGCTCAGACATACACTTCAGCTCAGACATCACATCATCTACTTTTCAGTCAAGTCGGAGATCTTTTGCTCTATCGTGTCCGAGCGCAGTTGATCAGCTGTGTAATGTTGTCTAGCTGATACAGACATCAACATTTGTATTGTCACTGGCCTTTTCTAAGCAGCTGGTGACTTGCTTGAGTAACGCTAACAGGCAGAGCTGGAAACTCCTCTTCGCCAGGCTTGAATGAATCCTCCTCACCATAGAGGCAACATAATCATCCCCACAGCTAAGGCCAACGAGTGAGCATGCGCTAGCACTAGCATTTTAGCTTCTGAGTGAGCTGAAATTTTTCGCTTATTATGAACCACGGTGAAGCAAAAAGCAGTCATCAGTAGTTCAACAAGGATACATCTATGGCTGCGTTACACTTGGCATTAACATGCACCTGTATCCGGATGTTGTCCCATACACATTGAAAAGACAAGTGTAAACGCCATTCAGTCACGATTTAGATAAAAAAATATATAGATGGCGCTCTGAAAGTTGCGTTTGGTGGTCAATTTGTGTGTAATATATAATATATATAAATCTGTGCATAAATGTCATATTTTATGAACCATGCATTGTTGAAGGTCATTTTTAATTGGTGCTGAAGAAATGCAAAATCGGGATTACTGATTGTCCACACAATCTGTATCTTCCATTCCAAACTCTCCCACCACCACTGGGCAAGACCAAAGAGCTGTCAAAGGATGTCAGAGACAAGATTGTAGATCTGAATAACACAGTATCATTATTTCTGTGTTACAAACATTCAAATCACATAAGTACTGGGATAAAAGTTTATAGTTCCGATATAAACTCGGATGTGTAATCGGTAGTGTTTAAAAATAGTAAATCACATTTTGAAAGTAATTTGACACTTCAAATGAAGATTCATCCATTACATTCATACCAATAGGTGGCGAAAAGGGGCTGTTAAAATGTATTTGTCTTTAAATCATACAAGAGATTTGTTCAAGAATGCTGATTCATTCAGTAATACATCTTGAGTAAGTCACTGAATCATTTATTCATAAATTAAATGTGGTTTTGTTTAGTTGACTAAAAGGTTTTTTTTTTTCCTCAGAATGATGAGAGAACCACAACTTCCATTGGGAAGGAACAAAAAAAAACAAAAAACATCCGAATCATCCAGTTCTATTCCGCACTTAAACAGCTCTTAAAGAGTCCAGTTTTTATGTAGCCTGTTGGTTTTGTTCATGGTATTTAGCTCAAATAAATGGTTTGCAAAAGACACACAGGATAAATGTTTGATATCATTATTTAATCACATTGGAATCGGAATTGATAAAATTCAAATGATACCCAATCCTATTTATCTGTACATACATTATACTGTCTATTGTATTTTGTCTACTGTGTATTGCCTTTACACATTTATTTTTAAATACTTATTTTTATTTTGTTATCTGTGTCTCTATAACTTGACATCCTAAAGCTCTTTCTGATTCTGAAAAAAGTGCATATAGCTGCTAATTGTTTTGTTGATTTTCAAATATAAAACTTTTTAAAATGTTTTCAGTGAGATTATCAGTTCTTTTGAACATTGTCATTAATGTTTTCATCTACCTTGATAATACTGATAATCGTGATTAACTTTGGTCACTATAATCGGATATGAAATTTTAACACCATTCCATCCAGGCCGGATTAGGAATTCAGAGGCACCTGGGCACAATGTCTATGTCAATATACTCAAAATATGAGGAGCAATTAATTTCTTTCTGACAGGAGACCAATGCCATATCATCTGCATACTTTATGAGGGAGAGGTTAATCTTCATCACAAAGCAGTTCATTGATGTATGAATAAAACAGTATTGGAGACAGGACGCATCCCTGCGTTACCCCAGAATTTAAAACCAAGCAGTCAGACATGACATTATTAATACTGAACACGCAGAAGTCGATCTCTTGATAATTTCTTAATCCATGATATCACCCAACAACTAACACCTAAAACACAAAGGCAGTATTACTCCATAAAGAGTATTCTAACAAACATATTTGGCTTATTTAGATAATGTTGAACTTTATTCAAATGAGTGAGGGAGGTGTCCACAGTGCTCCGACTGGCCCAATATCTAAACTGTAGGGGTCAATGGATCTCCCTTACACACTGTGCTCCATACATGCAAAGAACTGATGTGAGCTGAATTGGACTAAAGTCATTTGTCAGTTATTCCAGGGTGAAGATACAAAATCATCCAATGTTTCAATGTCGGTTCAGTCGCAAGACGAAGTCTATTGCAAGTGACATGACTTCAGCTTTCTTTATGTCCAATAAAAGATTGGACACACAATCACCGCCAATACCTCTGCTCTTCTTGTTGCCATGCAATCGGATAATGGCAGATTATTTAATAGCTCCACATCCATTTTTTTTTTTTTGCTCTGTCATCGTGATTTAAAACTTACTCCACCGATGTGAATTGCACAGTTTTAATTCATGCAGCATCTGTGAACGGCTTTTGGTCTTTGCCAGGTTCCAAGCCACACGCATTCACCTGTATGGATGTGTTTTTGTGAAGAACAGCAACCGATTGTCTTGTAAGCTACCACCAATTGTGTTACCTTCTGTTTGTGGCTCTCAGAATGTTCTGGATAATTGTAGTCAAAATTGCTGTGCAATGTATTGAAATGGCATTTCATGTTAGTCTGCGCATAACATGGTGGCTTTATGCTTGTGGTGGTCAGGCAAAATAAAATAAATTTGTTCAGTCCATTCAAATTTGTATTGTCTATTTTCTGTTTCCACTTTTTTCTACATCGGACGAGTGTGATTTTTTTTTACTGTTAGACTAAGCTGTCAATGATGCTTCATTTTAATTTTTGCACCAGTGACGGCTTTACGACATAACCTTAATAACACTACTTGAAATTAGCACAGGCCGCCAATTGACATATGACATATTGACCCTGACATATCTCATAATAGTGACATACTTTCTCATAATAATGAGATACTTTCCAAGCAACCAACAATATGTCCTGTCACTAATTGTGGTTGTTAGAAACTAACTTACACAGAAGAGACTTTATTGCTCAGCACATAGAGATGAACAGCTTACTGTGATTTCAGACTGTGATTGTTGTGAGTGAATAAAGAAGCCAATGGTGTGAAACTGCACGCACAGATCACCGTAGTCTGGTTTCTTCACTGCATTGATCTTCATGTGTAGCTTCAGAATCTCATCGCAGGGTGAACAGTTCCACATTAAGAACTTGAATGTGGCTTCTCTTTCGTATGAACTGTCAGGTGTCTCTTCAGGGATGCTGATACAAGAAATGTTTTACCACATTGATCACATGCGACGGCTTCTCCAGTGTGGATCTTCATGTGTGCTCTAAGACTTTGTTTGCGGTGAAGCTCTTCCCACACTGATCACATGCATACGGCTTCTCTCCCGTGGATCCTCATGTGTGCTCTAAGACTTTGTTTGCGGTGAAGCTCTTCCTGCACTGATCACACGCTAGCGGTTTCTCTCCAGTGTGGATCTGCTCATGTCTTGTCAGATCTACTGACCAACGAAATCTCTTGTCACAGTGTGGAACACTTGTAAGGTTTTTCTCCAGTGTGAATCCTCTGGTGCCGTTTTAAAAGATTCACTGAAGCAAAGTCTTCCCACAAGCAAAGCACACATAATCTCTCACAGCATCATGGAATTTCTGATGGGATTTTAAACCGTCCAGCCGTGAAAAACTCTTTTCACATAAAGAACATGAATGTGGCTTCTCTTGTATGAACTGTCAGATGTTTCTTCAGGGTTGATGAATCAAGAAATGCTTTGCCGCATTGATCACATCCGCAGGCTTTTTCTCCGGTGTGGCTTCTCATGTGAACATCAAAACTTTGTTTTAATGAGAAACTCTTTCCACACTGATCACATGTGTACGGCTTTTCTCCCGTGTGAATACTCATGTGGACTCTAAAACTTTGTTTGCGTAGAAGCTCTTCCCGCACTGATCACCGTGTGCAGCATCTCTCCAGTGTGGAACATCTCATGTCTTGTCAGATCTACTGACCAACGAAATCTCTTGTGCAGTGTGAACACTTGTAAGGTTTTTCTCCAGTGTGAATCCTCTGGTGCCGTTTAAAAGATTCACTGAAGCAAAAGTCTTCCCACATGCAAAGCACATGATCTTTCACAGCATTATGTAATTTCTGATGGGATTTTAAACTTTCCAGCTGTGAAAAACTCTTTCCACATGAAGAACATGAATGTGGCTTCTCCTTCATATGAACTGTCAGGTGTGTCTTCAGTTGTGATGCCCTAAGAAATGTTTTGCCACACTGATCACACGTGAAGGGCTTTTCTCCGGTGTGGATCTTCATGTGTCGTTTAAAGTTTGATGAATGTATGAAACTCTTTCCACACTGATCACATGTGAACGCTTCTCTCCAGTATGAACTCTCATGTGAAACACAAGACTCTGCTGTAAGGGAAACTCTTTCCACATTTATCACATGCATGCGGTCTCTCTCAGTATGAACTCTCATGTGAATCTTAAGACTTTGTTTGTATAGGAAACTCTTTCCACATTGATCACATGTGTGTGGCTTTTCTCCCGAGTGAATTCTCATGTGAATCTCAAGAGCGTTTTTGTATGTGAAACTTGTTCCACACTGAGTGCAGGTGAAAGATTTCTCAGGTTTGACATGAGGTTTCTCCTCCACTTCACTCGCTCTCATTCTCTTCCATCAGGTCTGAAAAGAAAGAAAGAAAAAAGTTTACATAAACCAAAATTATTTAAAAACAGGAATCTGAATCGAAGGACAGAAAAGTGAGCCCTGTTTTAATAGCAGAAAATAGACAACTGTTATATAAAATTATAATCATTTTGATGCATTTTATAAAATTATTTACATATCCCTGAAACTTTGATGAATTAGGTAAACTGATCATTCAATTATTGTTTTTAAAGCATTATAGGCTCATGAAATGTAGTGTTTCTGTAGTTAGAACTAGGGATTAGGGTGGGCTATATGGTTTCTTTTCAAATATCACGGTTCACAATTTTATCCGATTCTTTGTTATGTTGGTTTTACTATTTTGCACGTGGTCTGAGCATTACAGCCAAACTAATTTCCTATTATAAAGACAATGCCTTTCAAGTAGGGGCTGCAACTAACGATTATTTTGCTAATCGATTAATCGGTCGATTCTTTTACGATTAATCGATGAATCGGTTTATGTACTTATATTTTAGTTTTGCCCATTTTTTCCCCAAGTAAATTATTAACAAAGGGTCTTTATCATTCAACATAGACTTTTAGAGATTTTAACCATTTTGCATTGTCATATCCTCATCAAAAACATACCTGAGTTGTGTTTTATTATGTGTTGGTTATCCTTTGTCAAACTCTTCTGCAATCAAAACACTGACCCATACATACTCTAGCAAATTTCACAAGGAGGTTTCAAATAATGTTTTCACCATGGCAGTCCTTAGGGCTCCTAAAGTAGTTTAACATCCCGAACAAAGCTTATTAAGGAATCTTTCAGAACATATTTTCACGAAGAATAAGAATAAAACAGAATAAAATTGCAGTAAATTGCATTTTATTTATTTTTTCCTGTAAACACACAGCTTATACCTGGGAAACAGCTTTATAGCTTATGCTGTGAAATTGTAAACAATCCTTCGAACAAAGTGCCAATGGCATGAAACCTGAATGGAACTCACATTTTAAAGTAAAATTTAAAGTAAAATCCATCAGAAGGTTGTCCAGAAAAAAATTGACACACACAAAAACCTGCTGTGTAAAAAAAAGAGCAGTGAATACTTAGAAAAAGTGCATTTCAAATACATTTAAACATTAACCTCTCTCATTCAGTCATAATTAGGCTGCAAGACTGAATTATGAACTGGTAAACGACAAAGCTTTAAATGTTAATTGTTAAAAAGCAATGTTATCAGCTTTACGACTAAACATTTGCAAACAACATTGTACTGCAGAATCTGCACAAATAAAAGTCTTTGCACACTGTGATTTTCATCGGATTTAAATATGTAGTGGTCCTTTAACAGTGCAAAATTCAAAATGTAATAAAGCTATAAAATGTTAAACAAAACAGCTTATGCGTGAACTGACTGGAATTCGACTACCTGTGGGAAATGAGGCAGAACACTATTCACTCATTATTTGAGAAAACTTTGCATTGCAGTGCAAAAGGTCAACATGTCCAAATGTTCAGGGCTTAGGCTTGCTCTCTTTTAGAGGATATGTTTCCCTGCGAGAAAACAGCCGAGTTTACAGGTTACTCTTCTTTTTGAAGGCTCAAAGTAAAGTGCTCCCACACTTTGGATGACTTTGTTCGATTAGTTTTATCTTCCGCTTTTTTCTTTTTCTTTCTCGAGCTTACTCCACTGCGCCTGCCTCACCCATCACGCTGAATGCTGCAGAGTCAGACAGAGAGACGCTGTCGCGGGAAGCACGTGACATAAAACGAGACCAGCTATTGGCTAGTCGCTGCTTCTCCTGCTGTACTGGCTGAGTAAAACCTCCGTGGCTCATTACTGCCACACTTTGGTCACTGCAGATTTAAAATATGCACGGAATGAGCTGCTTACGGCAAATAAAAATTATTTAGCAACGAATCGATTACTAAATTAGTTGACAACTATTTTAATAATCTATTTTAATCGATAAATCGATTAGTTGTTTCAGCTCTACTTTCAAGGGAACAAAAGAAAAAGAATGGCATATATTTAGGCCAAAGAGGGTGAAGATAAAAATCTTTGTTCTTATTTTTTAATAAAGATTAAAGAATGACAAAGATACTGTAATAAGTCATCACCAGATCGGGAATCCATCTTGCAAGCTTTATTGAACAACTCGTGGTGTTACAGGCAGGATCAGTACCAGCAAACACAACAGTAGAGGTAACCAGAATCGTGGCCAAACACAGGCAATAGATCGGGTAGCAGGCAATATTCAGAGTCCAATAAACAATCCAAGGTCAAGAGCGGCAGCAATGGTTCAAGAGACGCAAACAAACAGAACTGGTAAACAGGAAATCAAACACGGAAATAACGCTTGGAAATGTCAGCGAGCAAAACAAGACTTCACGTTAGACTGATGGAGTTGTGCAGCTTATATAGCCGTACAAATAAGCTGCACCTGTGTGATGATCAGAGTCCGATGCACGGGATGATGGGTATTGTAGTTGTGAATCAGTTTAAGTGAGTGTGGAGTGCTGAGAGTCAATATTCAGGAGATGGAGCCCTCTGCTGGCCAGTAGCGGAATCACGGGTTCGCTCCGTGACAGATACACATTACAACTACACATAATATACAAATAAAACAAACAGTGCTTTATTTTCAGGTACAATAGGTGTATTTAGCAGGAGCATTCAAGAAATTGAATGAACAAATAAAACACTATATAAACTGATTCCTAAAGCAACTGTATTACATTTCTTCAGTCAAGAGCAGTGAATGATTTTTCTGTTTTGTTGTTTTATTAATGTTAAATAGTTCACCCAAAATAAAAAATTCTATCAGCTGTCTGTCAATTCTGCCATAGTTTTATTTTTATCCCACCATTTACTCACTCAAAGTGGTTTTAAACCTGAATGAGTTTCTTTCTTCTTCTGAACACAAATGCTATTTTGAGGACTGGAAAACCAAACAGTTGCTGGTCCACAGTGACTTCCAGAGTATTTTTGCTACTATCAAATTCAATGTGGACCAGCAACTGTTTGGTTACACATTCTTCAAAATATCTTCTTTGTGTTCAGCACAAGAAAGAAATTAATACAGGTTTGGGACAATGCCAGTGAGTAAATAATTACAAATGAAATTTTGGGTTGAACTCTATCCCTTTAAGACCTGCACACATCTGATATAGAGGCACTTACATGTTTTTTCTCTCAACTGTTTACTTTCATTTTGACATAACCAACTGAGTCTATATGTAAGCCTTGTGTGTTTTGACAGTATTAGTGCAAAAGATAACTTAGTTCAATAATCAGGCTGTTTGACAGGCTGTTTGACGCTTTGTGTGTATGCGGCTCAGAAAAGGCACAGGTCAGACCTGATAATGAGATAACACTGAGATAACGAGAGAGTAACTCCTGTGAGAGTAACTCTACCGCTGAGTTAACAATGATGTGAATGCATGTGGAGTTAAAAACTTTATCGCCACGATAAAAAATCGCCATATCACACACCACTACTAGGGATGCACCGATATCGGACCCGATACAGAGCTCCTGTACTGAACTCGTTAAAATGCCCCAATACCAAACGCTGATACCACACAGCATGTGATAAGTGCCATATTCAGACAAAGAAACACAGACAGCAGATCAACAAACAGCAGAATGGAGTTATTAGAGATTAAGGATGTCTAAGAAGTATATGTATGCAGTGAATATAATGTTAAACATTCAGTATTAACGCCTGTATAGCTTTTGTGCTGAGCTGATAAGCAAAGTCGAAGCTGATAAAACTTGTCGAAAGTGAATATACCTTTCTCACTGAAAAGCTTGTAGTTTCGGTTGGATATGTCAAAAACAATTAAGTAAAACAATGCACAAGTTACTTAACGGTAAGGAGGGAGAGAGAGAGAGAGAAGAATACCCAAAAATTCTTCATACAGTGGACGCACCAGTAAAACTGATACAAATTTGGGACCAATTATTAAGACCGCTTATTAAGGCATAGCGTGAAATATTACTAATATGAGAACCAAATGAAAGCAAACCATCCAATATAACCCCAAGACTTTTCACCTGGGTAGAAAAATTAACTGAGCAATTATTAATAAACAAGGTAAAGGATTGAGTTTTAAATAAAACAGACCTAGAACCCACAAGGAGGGCTTCTGTTTTATTGGTATTTAACTAAAAAAAAAAAAAAAAAATCATCCAAATATTAATGTCCTGCAAACATTCAGTAAGGTCAGGAGGGGACGAGAAACATTAGGTCTTGTAGAAATATACACTTGTGTGTTGTCTACGGAAGAGGATTAGGCCAAGCAATAATAAAAAAATAAAACCATCTCGAGATTAAAGTCATTATATTAGATTAAACTCATTAAATTTCAGAAAAAAGTCGAAATACAATCTTGAGAATAAACTCATTAAATATCGAGAATAAAGTCGTTGTGTTTCGAGATTAAACTGTAAATTCGAGAAAAAAGTCGAAATACAATCTTGAGAATAAACTCATTAAATATCGAGAATAAACTCATTGTGTTTCGAGAAAAAACTCGTTAAATTTCGAAAAAAAAGTCGAAATACAATCTTGAGAATAAACTCATTACATTACACGCCCACCCCAACAATGAATGGCTTTTCCATTGAATTCTTAAAAACACAAGACTTGCTAGGGAAACTCTTTCCACATTTATCACATGAGCGGTCCTTCCAGTATGAACTCCTTGGAATCTTTAA
Organism: allo-octoploid hybrid of Carassius auratus x Cyprinus carpio; assembly: GCA_024542945.1. NCBI lineage: Eukaryota > Metazoa > Chordata > Actinopteri > Cypriniformes > allo-octoploid hybrid of Carassius auratus x Cyprinus carpio. The sequence goes on along the minus strand of CM045074.1, from coordinate 19,614,244 downwards.
GACTTTGTTTGTATGGGAAACTCTTTCCACATTGATCACATGTGTGTGGCTTTTCTCCGCTGAATTCTCATGTAGAATCTCAAGAGCGTTTTGTATGTGAAACTTGTTCCACACTGAGTGCAGGTGAAAGATTTCTCAGGTTGACATGAGGTTTCTCCTCCACTTCACTGTCCTCGTTCTCTTCCATCAGGTCTGAAAAGAAAGAAAGAAAAAAGTTTACATAAACCAAAATTATTTAAGTGAAAGAAAAAGTGAGCCCTATAATCATTTTGATGCATTTTCTATAAAATTATTTACATATCCTGAAACTTTGTATGAATTAGGTAAACTGATCATTCAATTATTGTTTTAAAGCATTATAGGCTCATGAAATGTAGTGTTTCTGTAGTTAGGAACTAGGGATTAGGGTGAAGCGATATGGAAAAATATCATATCAATGGTTTCTTTAGAAATATCACAGTTCACGATTTTTATCCGATTCTTTGTCATGTTGGTTTTACTATTTTGTAAGTTGTCTGAGCATTACAGCCAAACTAATTTCCTATTATAAAGACAAAGCCTTTCAAGCTAACAAAAAAAAGAAAAAAATGGCAGATATTTAGGCCAAGAGGGTGAAGATAAAATCTTTTGTTCTTATTTTTAATAAAGATTAAAGAATGACAAGATACACATTACAACTACACATAATATACAAAATAAACAAGCAGTGCTTTATTTTCAGGTACAATGGTGTATTAGTAGGAGCATTCAAGAAATTGAATGAACAAATATAAAAATAAAACAGTATATAAAATGATTCCTAAAAGCAACTGTATTAAATTTCTTCAGTCAAGAGCAGTGAATTATTTTTCTGTTTTGTTGTTTTATTAACGTTAAATAGTTCACCCAAAATAAAACACAAAGAAGATATTTTGAAGAATGTGTGTAACCAAACAGTTGCTGGTCCACAGTGACTTCCAGAGTATTTTTTGCTACTATCAAATTCAATGTGGACCAGCAGCTGTCTGGTTCACACATTCTTCTAAAATATCTTCTTTGTGTTCAGACAAGAAAGAAATTAATACAGGTTTGGGACCGGACAGTGAGTAAATAATGACAAATTAAATTTTGGGGTGATCTATCCCTTAATGACAGTCGATGTTTAATAGGCCTACTGTCCCTTTAAGACCTGCACACATCTGATATACAGGCACTTACATTTTCCTCTCAACTGTTTACTTTCATTTTAGACATAACCAACTGCGCTCTATATAGTAAGCCTTGTGTTTTGACAGTATTAGTGCAAAAGATAACTTCAATAATCAGGGCTGTTTGGCGCTCGTGTGTATCGGGTCAGAAAAGGCACAGGTCAGACCTGATAGCGAGATAACATGCAGATAACGAGAGAGTAACTCCTGGAGAGTAACTCTACAGCTGAGTTAACTGATGTGAATGGCATGTGGAGTTAAAACTTTATCGTCCACGATAAAAAAAAAACGCATAATTAAGTGTGAAAAAGGATATGAGAAGGACTATAGTGGGTATTTTGCTAGTGGGTGCAGGACACTATAGTTCATTTATGTAAGTGAAGATGGCAAAATAAAGTAAACTGTGAAAAATTATACCCAAAAATTCTTCATACAGTGGAGCTACCAGTAAAACTGATACAAATTTGGGAACAATTATTAAGACCGCTTATTAAGGCATAGCTGAAATATTACTAATATGAGAACCAAAATGAAAGCAAACCATTCAATATAACCCCAAGACTTTTCACCTGGGTAGAAAAATTAACTGAGCAATTATTAATAAACAAGGTAAAGGATTGAGTTTTAAATAAAACAGCCCTAGAACCCACAAGGAGGGCTTCTGTTTTATTGGTATTTAACTTAAAAAAAAAAAGTCATCCAAATATTATTGTCCTGCAAACATTCAGTAAGGTCAGGAGGGGACGAGAAACATTAGGTCTTGTAGAAATATACACTTGTGTGTTGTCAGCGTAAAATGGGTATTAATACCATAAGAATAAGGCATCCACACGCGAGCGGCTTCTCTCTCCCATCAGAACGGTGTTTTTGTGTTTTTGTCTTGTCTCGCGCAGTGTTTTGTATCGTCTTCATCGGTGTCTACTTGTCTTTAAGCGCCGATACAGTCTGGGAGTATCTGCTCGATGTCGGCAGAACCACATTTTTAGAGTTAAACTCCACACACGCGGAAGAGCTGTAGGAGCTTGGTCTGCTCGAGGCCTTCACCATCACCGATCGCCACTACTGCATCTCCTCACAGCAGAGGTCACCACAAGCGCTTGAGAAGAAGCAGAAGAGGGTAAGCGGAGGTATCCGGCTAGGCTAACAGGTAACCCACACAAGCCAGCTATCCCACCATCGATACTGGCTAGCGATGCCTCTTTGGACAATAAACTGGACTACATGCACACACTCTGCGCAACTCAGAGAACTGTAAGAGACTGTTGTGCTTTTGTGTTCACGGAAACATGGCTCAGCAACAGTGTTCTGACTAGCTTACTTCTTCTGATCAGCTGACATGCTATCAAGCGGACAGAGTTCTTGTTGCGGAGGTAAACCCGATGCGCGCGGCTTTGTGTTTACATCAATCATGTATAGTGCTGTTGTGGTCTGCAAACACTGCTCACCCCTGGTGGAGTTTGATTATTAAGTGCCAGCCATTCTATCTACCAATGGAATACACAGCCATACTGCTTGTTGCTGTAAACATCCCTCCCAGCTCCAACAACAGCAACAGGGCGAGGCACTCAAATGAACTGTACCAACACATCAGCAAGCAGCAGACAGCCCAACCTGATGCTTTTTCTCATCGGCCTGGGATTTCAACCATGCACCTTGAGTGTGTTCCCAAAAATACACCAACATTGACTTTCCACCGGGATAACACCTTGGGACTTTGTTTACCACCCAGAGAGAGGGCTTACAAGGCCCTCCCTACCTTGGTGCCTCAGACATCACTGTCATTTGCCTGCCCGAACGCTTCGTTAAAATTGCAAACCAGTTTACAAACAAATACAAGTTATGTCGGAAGGGTGGTCAGGGCTCTTCAAGACTGTTTGCACACTGACTGAATATATTTAAGCAGGCTGCCACATACAATAACACCACAGACCTCCAAAGAGTACTCAGAGGCGGTCTGCCACCATCCCATGTACATAATGTAACAGTCACAAAGACCATCACTGTCCGGGCCAACCAGAGTTGGGATGACAGGGTGGTCTGAACTCCTGAAGGCGCTGGCTGCCTTCAGGCTGGAGATGGTGGGCCTGAGGGACATAGGGCCAACCGATCCAGCGGCATCAGAGGCTAAGAGACAGTTACTCAGGAGGATAGCCAGTTCAGCAAAGCAGAGACACTCTGAGCCTTGGCGGGATACAGACCTTTAGGACTACAAGCCCCAACCAGACCCTGTGACAGCAAATTCTCCCTGCTGGAGCAGGCTGAGCGCCTCTTAACCTTCGCTGTTTCTTCCGGCCGCTACCATTGGACTTTCTGGCTTACTGCTCTGCTTTGCTTCTTATTTCTGTACTTTTCTCCTGGTTTTCCTAAGATTTTTACTTCCAGCAGATCCACAGTGCTCCAAACAACAGATTTTTGGCACAAACATAAAACTAAAACTCTTTGGGACTGGAATAATACTACAAAAAGACTTTGCCTCCCTGCCAGCAGCACATTCGGAGACAGGAAAGCACTGCCACATTCAAACAGAAGAGAAAAATGCCTCCTGTTGAATAACTTGTTGCATGAACTGCCAGACTTCACAAAAGGTTTCTTGAAACAAAGTTACTTGCTGGACTTCAAAACGGCGAACCTCAGCAGACTGCCATGGACCCTCTCAAACCCTGAGTCCCTTAACTTTGAATCTCAACAGTTTATACCAAGTGTAAGGAACAAGCTGAAACGTGCCACACTATTGATGGCACAAACAGGGGAAGGAACCACGAGACATCAGATTGTCACGAGGTTTCACATACTGCTGCCGTAGCATCCTCTACCTAGGTTGACTATGACAAGGCTTGTGATCGATTCACCACCCTATACATCTTGAGAACAGATTTGAACATTAATGAATGTGGGTGAGGAATCCCCAAATGTGATTAAACATGGATCGGATCAGCCAGCAGCTAACACGCTAACTTAACGGCGCTCAAAGGTCGAGCAGACAAGCGGCATTCAGCTCAAGGCAGCCCGAGCCCAGTACTCTGATAGTGGGTGACTCTATTATCAGAAACATCAGTAGCAGGACTACAACAACAACATGCTGCCTTTCCTCAAACGCGGTCTCTAATGTAAACAAGGAACTTCAGAACATTCTGATGAAGCACAAGACTGCAATCGAATCATCACTTCAGTGAACTCTTTGAAACACTTCAGTGAACTCTTTGAAACACTTCAAAGACTCAAAGTTCAGTTGTTCATCCAGTGGACTAATCCCAGCAAGAGACAAATATGTTTTTCGTGGTTGCTTGGGCTGAACACATGGCTACAAAGATCTTGCAATATGAAGGTGAATTTCATCTAAACTCAATCTTTTCTGGGGCCATAGACAACTGTTTTAAACTGGATGGCCTCCACCAAACAAACTTGATGCTAGAGTGCTTATGGACAATATCTACTTTTCCCTCGTCGTCCTTCCTAGGTGTGTCAATCAATTCAGCACACACACACCAGGTCCAGTCATCATCTGGTTGACATGTCCCACAGGACACTATAACACCATGCAGCCACAACAAGCACGCTGATGGACACTATCCTGGCAGCCCTCCCACAGGCTCCTCACAGAAGACTTGATGTATCCAAAACAGCTACAAGACTCAGCCAAGGCGACTTTCTGGAAAACAGCCAGGGAAGCCAAGACAACTATCACAGTCACGGAAACACCAGAGCACAGCCCTGCTCACTGGACACATTATCCCTCTCCCAGCATCTCCACTTCTGGCTTCTTACAGAAAATGGAGGAATTGGTGTTCTGGGACTAAACTCTTCCACTGATTGCTGCAAGCCGAGATATCAACAAAAGCGGCCAGGCCCCAACCACCACAGCCTGTGGGCCTGCTCCTGTGAGAGCTCTCCGACCACTGCCACAACCAGAAAAACCCTCCATCTGCTGTAGGTGAACCAAAACAACTGATAGCAGCTCTTAGTATTATGTGGCCGGTCCCCACTATAATAGCGACATTCACAAATGTTTACAAGAAGCAACCCAGTGTGCCTGTAGCTTTCTCTATTTCTATTTTACTACATGATAGAAAGTCTAGGGCCTTCTCAAGCAGAAGGGCAAACTCATCTAATCTAGCCTTATGCATCAACTAGATTAATGTAAAGACACAAAGCTCTGCCATCAAGTTAGCATTTTAAACATTAGCTCACTAAAATAAATCATTTCTAATCAATGACTTTATAACCACAAAAATCTGGATTTTATGTTTCTAAAAATGAAACATGGCTAGAAACAGCTGCAGTGCACAGTCCTCAATGAAGCGCCCCCTCTAACTTTACTTTCATGGGTATCTGCGACTGTTGGGAGGGTAAGAGTAGCTGCTCTATTTAAAGATTCTATCAATGCAAGCAAGTGTCATTTGGTCAATTCTTGTCTTTTGAATATCTAGGGATTGTGCTGAAGGTGCTCCACCATTCTGTTTATCATTATTTACAGGCCTCCAACATACTCTCCAGCCTTTGTTGAAGGGTCACAGAATTTATAATGATTTCCTCAGAGTTTTTGTGTTTGCTATTGCAGGGGATTTTAATATTCACATAGATAATGCAGAAAACAAAACAACAAAAGAAATGATACGGTTCTAAACACTTTTGACCTGATTCCCATGTGCATGGACCACAAAGGTGGACCACTCTAGATTTAATCATTAGTAGGGGTCTAAAATTTCATCCATTTTTAGGACATAGCACTATCTGATCACTTCTGTATTTTATTTGATATATTGATCTCTGCACCACTCAATCTAGATCTGTCTCTGTCAGAAGGAGATGCATAGCGAAGAACACTAGTCTGCTGTTTTATGGAGGCTATATCTTTAACACCAAGCATTTCTCAGACTCTGTTGATATTCTCCTTGATTCCTTTAACCAAAAGTTAAGTTTATTGATGATATTGCTCCAATAATAGTCAGTAAGAAAACAAACAGACAGAAATCAGTTTGGAGAACATCAACAGCAGTTCAGATTATGAAAAGACAATGCAGAAAAGCGGCGGATGTGGCGGGAAGAAAAACTTGAAATTCACTATAGCATCTATAGACAGCCTTCATGCTTTTAATGTGAAACTAATACAGCTAGGCAGAATTTCTTCTCAAACCTTATAAACAGTAACTAAACAACACTCATTTTGCCACTGTTGAGAACGACAACCCCACCCCATCCTCAAGTAATTACAGAGGTCAGACAGATTTGCCAATATCAAAATATACTATGTCTATTTTTGGAAGCAATTACAACAAAAAGTTTGGAAAAGTAGTGCAGCACCGAAAATCATCAACCTGCTATCTTGAACACTTCCCACATCTTTTTTTCAAAAGTGTGTTTAACTGTTTAGAAGCAGATCTCTTAGAAGTGGTGAGCATACTCACTTCTTTCTGGGACATTTCAAACTCCCTGAAAACTGCAGTTGTTAAGCCCCTCCCTAAAAGAGCAATCTTGATAACACCATTTTGAGCAATTATAACCAATATCTAATCTTTCTTTTACAGGCAAAATTATAGAAAAGGTAGTTCTTAATCAGCTGAACAAATACTTAAATAGTGGATACCTGGACAATTTTCAATCTGGTTTCCGACCACATCACAGCACAGAGACTCATTAAGATAATAAATTATATTGATTAAATTCTGACTCTGGCAGAAATATCAGTGCTGGATTGCTAGATCCAGTGCTGCGTTTGACCTGTGATCTAAAATACTACTAGAGACTGGGAAAACTGGGTTGGGCTTTTCTGGGATGGTACTCAAATGGTTAAGGTCATCCAAGCTATTATGTGAGTCTGGGAGGCATAAGTCTAAGTGGACATCATGACTGTGAGTCCACAAGGCTCAATTCTTGCACCGCTCTTGTTTAGCCTGTATATGCTCCCACTAAGTCAAATAATGGAAAGAACAAAATTGCCTATTTTTTTCTACACAGATTTACCTAGCTTTTTGCCAAATGACTACAGCGCTTGACTCCCTCTGCAAATGTTTTAATGAAATTAATGGTTGGATGTGCCAGAACTTTCTTCAGTTAAACAAAGGAAAAACTGAAGTCATTGCATTTGAAACAAGAGAAGTTTTCAAGGTGAATGCATACCTTGACTCCTAGGGTCAAACAACTAAAAATCAAGTCAGGAATCTTGGGTGTGATTCTGGAGACAGACCTTAGTTTCAGTGGTCATGTCAAAGCAGTAACTAATCAACATACTATCATCTAAAAACATTGCAAAATTAGATGTTTTGTTTCCAGTCTAGACTTGGAGAAACTTGTTCATACCTTTATCACCAGCAGGGTGGACATTGTAATGGTCTCCTCACCGGCCTTCCCAACAAGACAATTGGGCAGCTTCAGCTCATTCAACGCTGATATCAAGTATCAAGTGTGCCCTCCCTGGACCCCTTCCAACCACTTTCGACTGATGATGCTTTATGCCTGCTCTCACTCAGCACTCTCACATCTGACAAAAAAAGACTCATCGTCAGAATGCTGTTCATAGACTTCAGTTCAGCATTCAACACAATCATCCCTCAACAGCTCATTCACAAATTGGTCCAGCTGGGTCCAACCCGCTGTGCAACTGTCTGTTGAACTTTCTGACTGTAGACATCAGGCAGTCGGGTCCAGCAACAACACATCAACACCACCACACTGAACACAAGGGGCCCCGCAAGGTGTGTGCTGAGCCCCCTCCTCTTCACTCTGCTGACCCACGATGCCACTATCACACAACTCCAACCTTTTTTATTAAGTTTCGGGATGACTGTGTGGTGGGTCTCATTAACAACGTGATGAGACAAACTGGAGTGAGGTGGGCCTGACCGGGTGGTGCAGTGACAACAATTCTCTCTGAATGTGAAGATGAGGAGATTGTTGGTGACTTCAGGAGGTCACCTCAACATGTTCCTCTGACCATCACGGTGTGACTGTGGAGAGAGTTCCTGGGTGTGCACATTGCAGAGAACCTCTACCAGACTGAAAACACCACAGCACTGGCCGGCTCTCTTCCTCCGCCAAACTGAGGAAGAGCTACAGCCTTGGCCCCATCATGTGCATCTTCTACAGAGGCACCACCGGGGGCATTCGACACTGCATCACTGTGTGGTATGGTGCCTGCAAGCATCCTGCGGAGGCGGCTTCAGCGCATAGTGAGAGCAGCTGAGAGAAGTGGTTGGTGTCTCTCCCTCCCTCAGGACGGTTACAGAACCCGTCTCACCCATAAAGCCCTCTGCATCACAGGTGATCCCCTCACCCGACCACGCTTCTTCAGTCTGCTGCTATCAGGGAGGAGACTGTGGGTCTCCAGGAAGGGACCAGCAGACTGAAGACAGCTTCATTCATCAGGCTGTCAGGAAGCTGAACTCCATCCCAACCTTGCCCCCACCTCCCTCTTCTGCCCCAGGCACCCACTGAACTCTGAACCCCTACTCTCTTCTCTCAAGCCTGCATTTATTTGATCCAAAATACAGCAAAACAGCAATATTGTGAAATATTTTTACTATTTAAAATAACTTTTCTATTTGAATACATTTTAAAATGTAATTTATTCTCTGATTTCAAAGCTGAATTTTTTGCATCATTATTCAGTCACATGATCCTTCAAAAATCATTCAAATATTCTGATTTGCTACTCAAAAAACTTTTATTATTATTATTATTATTATGTTGAAAACAAGCGGGTAGAATTTTTCAGGTTTCTTTGATGAATAGAAAGTTCAGAAGAACAGCATTTATCTGAATTTTTTTTTTTTGTAATATTATAAATGGCTTTATTGTCACTTTTGATTAATTTAAAGCATCCTTGCTAAATAAAAGTATTAATTTCTATCCAGCGACATCTTTATCTTATCTTATTTGCAAAAGATTTGAAATAATTTTGGTTTATTTTTATTTATTTTCAGTTATTTGTTTGTTTTAGTATAAATATCTGGCAACACTGCATCGCCATCACTTAAACTGAAAGCAATCAAAAAAAGCCAGCATGACAACCAAGAAAATGAATGTTTTCATCTTCATTGTGATTAGGGGTGAATGCTTAGGGACATTTGCTCTGTTTTGGTTGGATTTAGGAAATTGAATAAAATAAATTGCATTGTCCATTCTCTCAGGATACCTGGAATTAGTGTTACAAGTACCCTAGGCACATCGTTTTCCATTTTAGTAGCATAAACATTATTAAACCGATCGCGACTTGGATCTTCCAGTGTTTCTCTATGGCTAAAACCTAAAGATGTCGCAGTTCTGCTCCCGATGCAACTGATACTTCGACTGCTATTGGTTCATCTGCGTTTGAGAGGAGGGGCTTACCGAAGGTCAATTCTGTCTCACATCTGAATGGATGAGGCGACTTCGCTGTTATCACTTTACATTGCGAGCATAAGCGCAGCATGGTAGACTGATCCACTCTGCTTTTGCGTCGGCTGGCAGATGCATTGCATAGTGCTGCTTCACACTTTTGGAGTATTTGTTTTTATAGTTCACTGTAATTTAAAAACAGAGCCTGATGTGGGGAGGTCAGCCCTCGTTTTGGCGACGAGCTCAGTACTCGACGGTCCACCAGTCGGAATGTCCGGTAATCCTGATGGCATTTGAGCAGGAGTCTCTAACTGCAGCGGACATGCGCCTCAGTCAATAATGGCGGAAAAGGACCATTAAAGGGGAAGCTACATGATAGATTACGGACTTCTGAAGCAACAAAACAAGTGGGTATACCGAGGGTATATGCAAATATTGATCCTTAGAAGATGTAATACATGAACAGCCGGGGAAAAAGTAAGCTATAGGCATATCTAGTATGGCCCCAACTACACCACTGGTTTGGTGCCTTTGGTGCCTACCTCAGTCATGGTATTGAGGGTGGAAGAGAGTGCTGTACTTACTCCCCCCCACCTACAATTCCTGCTGAACCTGAGACTCAAACCACAAACTGCAGGTTACAAGTCCAACTCTCTATAGACCCCTTAATGCCTCATCACTGTGGCGTCCACGCTCTAGCTGGAGGCAAAACATAGAGGAAGAACTCATAGCAGGCCAGCTAAAAGTTTGAGGTTTTGACTTTAAATATCGATCTTGTTGTTGTTTTGCTGCCAGAATAGAAGGAACAGCACTTTTGGTTCAAAACTAAAGTTTCACCGGATCCCCAGTGACATTCCTTCACAGAAATCAAAGAAGACAATTGTGGTTGAATGCAATCGGTACAGACTAGACAGAGAGCGATCATAAATAATGCTCGTGTTTGCAGTGCACACTTCATATTAGGTAAAATAATCTATGCATATGTACTGGTGTGTTGGTTTTATCTAGTACAAATCAGCAAGTTTATGTTTTATAGGTGAAAAGTCGCCAACCTTCAGGCACTAGCTAGCTTAAATGTTAAACAAACATACAGCGATAGATGTGTGTGCCATCCTTTGAATGGCCTCTTAAAATAATCCACATTGCTAATCATAGTTAGCCCAGCGATAGGTTACATTAGACAATAAGCCTTGACAAAATTCCCAAACCACCGAAAGTAATTCATATTTTGTCTAGGAAATATCCAAAACCTGGTTAAAATGTTTCCAATGAGAACAAGATACAAGAACTACACCAGGCTAGCTAAAATAAATAAATAAATAAATAAATTAGGCTACTGTAATGTTATCCACTCGTCATTATATTTTGGTCAAATAACCAGTTTGGTCAGTGAACTGAGTGATCAACTGAATTAATTGATAAAATGTATGCTAACTCCACTTTTTTATTATAATTTTTTTGTCGCGACCCGCATGGAGTCAGTGACTGTACATATTCGGACAGTTCGAACCTTCTTCTGCATCCATGTTTAATAAATCCCTCCTAAAAGCGTGCTAGTTTACGCTTGTCTACATTGCTCCGCCTCTTTTGCCTCCAGCTAAGCCCGCCCACCGAGCGTTGCAATGTTTACAAACTTTTAAGGGGTCTATACATTAGCCACGACTGCCCGTGTTGAGAAGCAGATGAACATTTATTTTCATTAACAAACACAGTACATCTGTGAAAACTGTAACAACCTCATCTTTCATACATTTGTATATCATGATCAGCACAGGTACAGCACCTCACTACCATGGTAAAAAGTAGTCTAACTATATGGTTTCTGCAACAAAATGCAGCAGCCTAATGACATTCTGTATAAGCACATATGCACAACAACAGATGAGTTAACAAGAATACTATAATTATATTCCAATGCTTCTTTAGTACATTTAGTACATTAATAATATAATAAAATTAAACATTTCTGCCACAATACCATGGTTACCGTTAAGTGTTACTACTGTAAAACTATGGTAAATGCTGGTGATTTGTGAATTGAAACGCCTTCTAATTGGATAATTGTTGCACAGTGTTTCTGCATAAGTGTTGCCAGGAAAGACAGCTGATTTATTTGGCTTTAAACTAGTTTAAGTCACAGAGGCATTTCTGTGATCTGCACTGTAAAACTCTGCAGTGAACTCATGCACTTCTCACTGGATCTCACAGCTGATTAATGGTTGTGTGATTGTCTTTTATTTTAGCCAAACTGATCAAATGTCTGTGTGGCATGGTGCAGTTCAAGTGGATATTAATAAAACAATTACAGTAATGTGTGCACTCCGTTTGCATAGAATAAAGCTTGATCATGTCAGTTACATTTTCATACTGTTAATTAAATGGTGAATGAGAATGTCTCTCTGCCTTTCATCTCATAGTGTAAAAAAATAGAAATTTTATATTTGTAATAATTGTTTGCAGATTAATATTTTACTATTCTATGTGTCCTGAAGTAAATGCCCTTAAAGGGATAGTTCACCCAAAAATCAAAATGATGTCATTAATGACTCACCCTCATGTCGTTCAAACCGTGAGACCTCCGTTCATCTTGAAACAGTATAAGATATTTTAGATTTGGTCCAGAGCTTTCTGTCCCTCCATTGAGAATGTATGACGGTATACTGTCCACGTCCAGAAAGATAATAAAACATCTTCAAAGTAGTCCATGTGACATCAGAGGGTCCGTTAGAATTTTTTTGAAGCATCAAAATACATTTTGGTCCAAAAATATCAAAAATATCGACTTTATTCAGCATTGACTTCTCTCCGGTCTGTTTGAGCGTTCACAACACTGCAGTTTAGTGATTTCCGTTCAAACGAATCACTTCGATGAACCGGATCTTCTTGAACCAGTTCATCAAATCGAACTGAATCGTTTGAAACAGTTCAGCGTCAACAATAAGCATTAATCCACAAATGACTTAAGCTGTTAACTTTTTAACATGGCTGACACTCCCTCTGAGTTCAAATAAACCAATATCCCAGAGTAATTCATTTACTCAAACATTACACTGACTGAACCGAGCCAGATACGACGAAACATTGACTCGTTCTCGAGTCAAGAACCGTCTGTCGGACGTGTCGGTTGAGAACCGAGGAGCTGATGATACTGCGCGATCGCGATTCAGACTGACACACAGCGCGTCTGAACCGAACTGGTTCTTTTGGTGATTGATTCTGAACTGATTCTGTGCTAATGTTATGAGCGGGTAAACCGAAGGCTTGAATCAAGGGCAATCCATCGCCACTAAAGTCATTACGTCGAGCGCAAAAGAACTGGTGAACCGTTTTGCAACCGGTTTATTGAATCAAACTGTCCGAAAGAACGGTTGGGAGAAGAACAGAACTTCCCATCACTACCGGTGATCCGAAAACCGATGCAACCGGTTCTTGACTAAATGAATTACTCCGGGATATTGGTTTATTTGAACTCAGAGGAGTGTCAGCCATGTTAAAAGTTAACAGCTTAAGTCATTTGTGGATTAATGCTTATTGTTGCGCAACGCTTCAAATGATTCAGTTGTTTTGGTGAACTGGTTCAAGAAGATCCGTTACATCGAAGTGATTCGCTCGAACCGGATATCACTAAACTGCAGTGTTGTGAACGCTCATAACAGACCGAGAGAAGTCAATGCTGAATAAAGTCGTAGTTTTATATTTTTGGACCAAAATGATTTCGATGCTTCAAAAAATTCTAACGGACCCTCTGATGTCACTGGACTACTTTGAAGATGTTTTATTACCTTTCTGGCGTGGACAGTATACCGTATATACATTCTCAATGGAGGGACAGAAAGCTCTGGACTAAATCTAAAATATCTTATACTGTTCAAGATGAACGTGAGGTCTCAAGGTTTGGAACACATGAGGGTGAGTCATTAATGACATAATTTTGATTTTTGGGTGAACTATCCCTTTAAAGCCTCTAATGCTGCTGCCAAGAGATTGGTTTACATTCAAACAGATATTTTTTGTCAGTAATGCAGCTGATTAATATACGTGTATTTATTAAGATTATCCCTCCTTAAATGAACATTTGTTGAAAACCAAATATGAAGAAAACTTTGTACCCATTTCATTTATAATTTTATCTAATTCTGAAAAACTGCTTGAAGCTTTATAACAATGTTCTTCAGCATCGTAAATGAATGAAAAATCAAGAATAAACACCAACCTCTCTGTTCTTCCGTGTGTTTCATTCTGCAGGGTTCTGGATCACTGATGTTCTCACTTTCCTCTTTAATAAACTCAGTCTTTGCAAATTTCACTTCTTCCTGATGGTTTGATGCTTGTTTGCACTTGTGAACTGATGGGGAAATTCCAACATTTGTTGGTGAAATCACTGAAGGTGTGATCCTCATGTTTTCTCTAAGACTTTGTTTGCGTGTGAAACTCTTCTCCTTCATATGAACTGTCAGGTGTTTCTTCAGGGCTGATGAAACAAGAAATGTTTTCGCGATTGATCACATGCATGTGGCTTTTCTCCGTGTGGATTTTCATGTGTCCTTTAAGGTTTGATAAACACGTGAAACTCTTTCCACATTGATCACATGTGTACGGCTTCTCTCCTGTGTGGATCCTCATGTGGACTCTAAAACTCAGTTTGCGTGTGAAACTCTTCCGCACTGATCACGCGTGTGTGCATCTCTCCAGTGTGGATCCACTCATGTCTTGTCAGATCTACTGACCAACGGAATCTTTTGTCACAATGTGAACACTTGTAAGGTTTTTCTCCAGTGTGAATCCTCTGGTGCCGTTTAAAACATTCACTGAGGCAAAAGTCTTCCCACCCAAAACACACACAATCTCTTACAGCGTCATGTAATTTCTGATGGGATTTTAAACTTTCCAGCTGTGAAAAACTCTTTCCACATGAAGAACATGAATGTGGCTTCTCCTTCATATGAACTGTCAGATGTGTCTTCAGTTGTGATGCCCTAAGAAATGTTTTGCCACACTGATCACCCGTGAAGGGCTTTTCTCCGGTGTGGATCTTCATGTGTCGTTTAAAGTTTGATGAATGTATGAAACTCTTTCCACACTGATCACATGTGAATGGCTTCTCTCCAGTATGAATTCTCACGTGAAACATAAGACTTAGTCTGTAAGGGAAACTCTTTCCACATTTATCACATGCATGTGGTCTCTCTCCAGTATGAATTCTCATGTGAATCTTAAGACTTTGTTTGTATAGGAAACTCTTTCCACATTGATCACTGCGTGTGTGGCTTTTCTCCTGTGTGGATTCTCATGTGAATCTCAAGAGCGTTTTTGTATGTGAAACTTGTTCCACACTGAGTGCAGGTGAAAGATTTCTCAGGTCTTCTTTTCTTAACAAATTTCTTTTTAGTTTTGAATGACTCGAGGTTTCTCTTCAGAACTTACATGAGGTTTCTCCTCCACTTCACTCAGTTCTTCACTCTTCTGTTCTCTTCCATGGTCTGAAATGAAAGAAAAAAAGTTTACATTTTCAGTAAAACAAAATAATTAAAACAGGAATATGAATTGAAAGGACAGAAAAGTGAGCCCTGATGTAAAATAATTTTTATGCAATTTTATAAAGCGAATTACATGTCGGGATCCGAGGAGTTGCTGCCATGGATCCAGAATTTCGTGTAATGATCTTCAAGCCACTTCTTTCTTCATTCTTGCTTTGTGATACAGTGCTCCATCATGCTGGAAAATGCACGGATCATCACCAAATTACTTATGGATCGTTGGTAAAAGTCCCTTGCAGGACGTTTTGATACCATTCTTTATTCATGGCAGTGTTTTTTGGGCAGAATTATGAGAGAGCCTACTCCCTTGGTTGAAAAGCATCCCACACATGGATGGTCTCAGGATGCTTCACTGTTGGCACGACACAGAACTCATGGTAGCGTTCACCTTTTCTTCTCTGAACAATCGATTTTCCAGATATACCAAACAGTCAGAAGCGAGGTTCATCAGAGAAAATAACTTTACACTAGGGTGTCCCCGACTAAGGATTTTCATAGTCGAATCGAATTTTCGAATCTTGCCGATATTCGACTGATAGTCGAATCATATGTTTTGGGGGGGAAAATACATTACCAAGAGTCAAGTCAGACATTTGTCAGTCATAATTACATTAACACACAGGGAAAATGTGTAACAGACACCTCACAGATACAAACAGGGTACATAATGTTTTATATTTTGATTAAAAGATGTAGCGTAAACTCAACGAAACCCTAAGAATTTACAACATTTTTTACAATAGTGCTCTCATTATAACATTTTGTATATGACAGTAGTTATTAATGTTCTGCATTTTTGTTTTGAGCTGTGCGCTGAAGATGACCACTAGAATGAAGCAGCAGGTTTTTTAAACAATGGGATTTAATTTGTCATTTATCTCATATAAAATATGCGTCGTTATTTATACAACATAACGTTAATATTACGACTTATAGGCTATCTGCACAAAATGCCCCAAATGCATGAACTTGTCTGAGCGTGTCAGAAACAGGCAACTACACTCTAAAAATTCACAGCGTTTTATTATAATAGTGTTCTCATTATGTTCGTATATGACAGTCCCAGTCATAGTTCTTAATATTCTGCATTGTTGTTTGTCCTACTTGCTGAAGAGATAATCACCGTTGTACTACAATGAAGCTAACCAAATGCATCTTATACAAGATAAATAATATATACGATATATATAAACCGGCTGAAATGTTTTGAAATCACTTGTAGGCTATCCTACCTGATCGAAAAATCCAGTCTTTCACTCTGCCTGTGTCAATTTGTGTCTTGTTAAAGTTTTAAATCGCTGCCGCTAAGATGCTCCTCTGTTGGTCACGGGTTATGGAAAGTGAAATTTAACTTTAATCTATAGGGTGGTTGGATTTATTCATGCAGTTAAAATATTTTTTGAAGCTGCTTTCTTTTTTATATTCTTATTTACAGCATTATCTTAATATGCTGTATATTAACTACTGGAAGAAAACCATAGTTCTATATGAAATCAGACATTTGAGCACCCCATATAGCCAAAATGCATGATCAAACACCCGAATATTCGACTGTGAGATTGGTAGCAAATCGGGCTCCTCGAATCAAAGCATCGAATCGTCGACTATTCAGGGTCACCCCTACTTTGCACTAGTCTTCTGCTGTCCAATCCTTGTACTTCCTGCAGAATTTCAGACTGTCCTTGACGCTTTTCTTGAAGAGAGTGGCTTCTTTGCTGCCCTTCTCGACAACAGATCGTTGTCCAAAGTCTTGGCCTCACTGTGCGTGCAGATGTCTCTCACACCAACCTGCTGCCATCCCTGAGCAAGTTCTGCACTGCTGGTGACCACGATTCGTAGCTGACTCCTTAGGAGGAGACCGTCTGGCACTTGCTGGACACTCTGGGACATCCTGAAGGCTTCTTCACTGCAGTTGAACCCTCTCCTTGAAGTTCTTGATGATCCGGTAAATGGTTCTTTCAGGTGCAATATTCTTTGTAGCAATTTCTTCACATGTGAGGCCATTTTGATGAAAGCGATGATGGCTGCATGTGCTTCTTTGGAGGTAACCATTGCTAACAAGAACACAAGGATTGAGCCTTCTTCCCTCCTTTTATAGCAATCGTATTAAATTCTAATTAGGTATGATAGTGATTTCACCTGACTAGCACTCAGTTATACTTTCACATGTGCTGCTATGATTAATCAATTAATGTTAGCTGGTCATGTTGTGTTAGGATCAAAAAACAGTGAAATTTGTTTTATTGTGAAAAGTTCCTTTTAGGCCAATGAAGCTTTCAGCAATTATTTAAAACGATCCGATACACTTTCGACACAATCTAGAAACAATGTGAATGAACACCACAACAGCTTAAGCTGCAAACTTTGCAAGACTGCCAAAACTTTTGGACATGACTGTAGTGTAAAAAAATTGTAAATTTGTACTTGTAGAATAGTAAAATTTTAATCTGCAAACTATTATTACATGTCCTGAAGTAAATGCCATTAAAGCCTCTTAGGCCCTGTGTCCACCAAAGCATTTTTTCAGAGCTAGCATATTTTTTCAATTGTATTCAATAGGAACGTTGCGATTTTTAAACGGCAGAAGCGTGCGAGGGTCATTTTCGCTGAGCATTCTGGCATTTTTTTTATACTACACAGTACAGTACTCTTTAAAGTAGCTTCAGATCCAACTTCAGTTCTTGGACCAAAGAATGGTACTCATCGAGATGTATTGCAGTGATGCCCTCAAAATCTCATGAACCCACACAGACCAGCGCCTCAGTGCTCACAGCTGATTATTTTCAGCAGATGCTAGCGCTTTTCAGCTGGCTAAAACGCTTTGGTCAACACAGGGCCTTAATGCTGCTGCAAGAGATTAGTTTACATTCAAAATATACTTTTTTTTGTTTGTTTGTAATGCAGCTGATTATTATATTTGTATTTTTTCTGTTGAAAGTGAACAAAATAATTAAACAATGCTTAAAGATAATTTTTGTGTGATTTTTTTGAGTTGGCAGAATCAGAAAACTTAAGGCCTGGTTCACACGGACGATTTTAAAATTGTCGGCCGATTTTCCAAACCTGAGAGACCCACACACGGCGATAAAAAAATCAGGTCTAACAGTTTTGGTCGTACAGTGTGTGGTGTGCAGCCACACGCAAAATCAACACATCACACATGAACCGATTTGACTCCGAGCATTCCCATGTCAGACGGAAATCTGCAAAATCCCTCGAGATCAAAGCGTGACTTCAGATTAAACAATCATAACGGGACGAAGAGGATGCAGTGGCCATAGTTTGTGCTTTGTTTTAACTGAAAAAACATAAGAAAAACAAGAAAAGCGATGGTCGAAGAGGTGGAGACAACGCGAGCATGGACTATACTTTCTGGTCGCCATGCCGGCTGTTTTGATTTTGTTTCCTGGTACTTCCTCACCGCCTCGTCACCTCGCTTTCTGATTGGCTACAGCCACAGTCCACAGGCTGCGTGATCGTTTGTCCTTGGGGACACCACCGAAGAAATCGGCCAAATAAATCCAACATGTTGGATATCCCGATTTGAGATCGGAGCGGTCCCGAGCTCCTTCCGAGCAGAGGAGAGCAGTCTTAACACACCACACACGGCAGGAATATTTGATCAGATTATTTTACGATAATCGGAGCATCCTAAGATTGTCGGAAGGGTGAATCGGGCTGAAATCGGCCTAATATCCTGCCGTGTGAACCAGCCTTAAAGAGAATAAGCTGTTTTGTTGGCTCAAAGTTAATTAAAACAACTATTTAAAAAGCTGAAGCGATTTTCTTCTTATATTTATTAGTTAAATATGTATAACTCAATGTTTTAACTAATTGCAAAAGTGGAATAATCATTCAAAACTTACTGATTTGTGGTTGGAATAATTGACGATTAGTAGTAATTATCGTAGAATAAAATAATCATTTGTTGCAGCCCTAAAGACGCTGTGGCTAATAGAAGGTCAATAAGTCAGGTGTGACATCTTAGCTGAATTAAAAGGCGGAAACTTTTGCAGTCCAGTGGAGTAGATTGTTGTCACTAATCTGGTCCCTGACATTACTTCTACTCCCACTACCACCAGAGAGCTCCATAACCATTCAGACTGAACTAATTTCCCATAAACCGCTGCCTAGGAACCAATCACTTACACACCTCTTTCTAATCAGGCAGACTTTTAAGCTGCACTCATATGGGCTTTTCCACTGCGTGGTATGACTTGCTCACGTTTCCACTGCAGTTTAGTACCACTTTAAGTGGGCGGATTATACATGTCGCAGCCAAGAGCTAGCGACCTCCAGAAAACCGTTTTCATTCTGCAGTGCCCCATCAAGCTTTGTTGGATCCGCTCCTCGCTATCAATGAGAGGAACGCTCTGTACTTCCTCAACAGACCACGAAACAGCCATTTTTGATTGTTTAAAAAAAGTGCACTGGTTCAAAACAGTTGCGTCATTCAAAAAAAAAGTTGTGTTCAATCCTACGCTGGCTGCTGATTTAAATATAGCAGGTCTGGTGTCTTGTATGCAAGTTCAATGACACAGGTAGAGATGATTCTCTCTGGCCAATCAGTGATCAGCAGAGTTTAAACATCACATTTTGGCAACAGTACGGCTCGCTGGAACCTCAGCCAAGGTGGTACCAAAAAAAGTACCAGGTACTGTACTTAGTGGAACCCCAAATGTGAGCTGTACTGAACTGCTGGCATACCATGCAGTGGAAAACCACCAATACACTCTCAGGCCCAATCCCATTTCTACTCCCTACCCCTTCCTTTCCCTACCCCTTTGGTTCACACATTCACATGAAGGGTGGGGTGCTTTGATTCTCTTTTGGTTAGAGGGAGGTGGGAAGGCCAGACAGCCCTTCAAACCAAGCTTTTTTTGGGACCCCACTTCAAACAAAGGGGCATGAGAAGGAGACCAATAAATGTAGCAATAAATGTAGCATTTTTCAGCATTAATACTTGAGGCAGAAGTATCAAAATTCTCTCCTCTCCAGCCACCCTACAACATGCCCTCTAGACCCAATCCCCTCACTCCTCCTCCAAACAATCTCTCCTACACTTTTACCAGCACTCAAACACATTATCAACACGTCTCTCCTCACAGGCATCTTCCCCACTGCATTTAAGCAGGCTCGGTAACCCCACTGCTCAAAAAACCTACATTAAACACTTCACTTACAGATAGCTACAGACCTGTCTCTCTCCTTCCATCCATAGCAAAACCCTTGAAAGAGTTGTTTTCAACCATATCATTGTTTATCTCACAGAACAACAAATTGGATGCTAACCAGTCAGGTTTCAGGAGTGTCCATTCAACTGAGACTGAGCTACTATCAGTCACAGAAGCCCTAGGATTGCAAAAGCTGATTCCAATCATCAGTTCTTGTTCTGCTGGATCTATCTGCTGATTTTGACACTGTCAATCATCAGATCCTCCTGTCTGCCCTCTCATCACTGGGCATCACAGGGATTCCACTTCGCTGGTTTGAATCCTATCTCACTGGTAGGTCTTTCAGGGTGGCTTGGGAGGGAGGTATCCAAAGCACATCAACTTGTCACTGGGGTTCCTCAGGGATCAGTTCTTGGACCCTTCTCTTCTCCATATACACGACATCACTGGGTCCCATTATACAGGCACATGGCTTCTCCTACCATTGCTATGCTGATGACACACAGCTCTATCTTTCATTTCAACCAGATGATCCAATGGTAGTGCACGGATCTCAGGCTGCCTGGGACATCTCGGCATGGATGAAAGAATATCACCTACAGCTCAACCTGGTAAAGACTGAGCTTCTTTTTTCCCTGCCACTCCAACTCTACAGTATGATTTCTCCATCCAGCTAGGTTCTTCTACAAATACCCCATCAACTTCAGTCAGAAATCTTGGTGTAACTTTTGATGACCAGCTGACCTTCAAAGACCACATTGCATAGACTGCTAGATCTTCCAGGTTTGCATTGCACAACATCAGAAAATCAGGCCTTTTAACGGAGCATGCTACACAAATTTTTCAAGTGACAGCTGAAAACTCATCTCTGTCGTTACTTGACATCATCATCATAAAAAATAATAATATTTCTATTTATTTATTCCTTCTCTTTCTAGCTTGTACTTATTTGAACAATGTCTAAAACTTGGTATTACAAGCACTTCCTGTGTCTGTTTGCCTTTTAGAAGAAACACTTTATGTATCCCCAATTGTAAGTGCTTTGGATAAAAGCATCTGCAAAATGACTAAATGTAAATGTAAATTTAATAAGAGTTTTAAAGACAAATAATAATTTTATGTTAATTCAATGCGGTGTTCTTAATTACAATCGTGTTGTACAAAGTAGAAATATCCAATTTTTGGGTCAAATTGATGCAAAAACATAAATACAATATAAAATGAAAGACCTAAAATTACATCAGATTGATCTGATGTTGACAATCCAAATGAAAGTTTCTCAAACCTCTACTTACCTTGACCATTTGTTGAAAACCTAAATATGTAGAAAATGTTCTACCCATTTCATAGTTTAAATATTTATCTAAATCTGAAAAACTGCTTGAAGCTTTATAGCAATGTTCTTCAGCATCATGAATGAATGAAGAATGAAGAATAAACACAAACCTCTCTGTTCTTCGTGTGTTTCATTCTGCAGGGTTCTGGATCACTCATGTTCTCACTTTCCTCTTTAATATACTTAGTCTTTGCAGGTTCCATTTCTTCCTGATGGTTTGATGCTTGTTTGCACTTGTAAACTGATGGGAAAATTCCAGCATTTATTGGTGAAATCACTGAAGGTATGATCCTCATGTGTGCTCTAAGACTTTGTTTATGTAAAGCTCTTCCCACACTGATTACATGTAGCGGTTTCTCTCCAGTGTGGATCCTCTCATGACTTTTCAGATCTACTGACCAACTAAATTCTTTGTCGCAGTGTGAACACTTGTAAGGTTTTTCTCCAGTGTGATACCTCTGGTGCCGCTTTTAAAAGATTCACCAAAGCAAAAGTCTTCCCACACTGAAAGCACACATGATCTCTCACAGGATTATGTAATTTCTGATGGGATTTTAAACTTGCCGCCATGAAAACTTTTTCCACATAAAGAGCATGAATATGGCTTCTCCTTCATATGAACTGTCAGGTGTTTCTTCAGGGCTGATGAAACAAGAAATGTTTTCGCATTGATCACATGCATGTGGCTTTTCTCCGTGTGGATTTTCATGTGTCCTTTAAGGTTTGATAAACGCTGAAACTCTTTCCACATTGATCACATGCATACGGCTTCTCTCCCGTGGGATCCTCATGTGGACTCTAAAACTTTGTTTGCGTGGAAACTCTTCCGCACTGATCACATCGCGTGTGGCATCTTTCCAGTGTGGATCCACTCATGTCTTTCAGATCTACTGACCAACGAAATCTCTTGTCGCAGTGTGAACACTTGTAGGTTTTTCTCCAGTGTGATACCTTGGTGCCGCTTTTAAAACATTCACTGAGGCAAAAGTCTTCCCACACTGAAAGCCACACAATCTCTTACAGCATCATGTAATTTCTGATGGGATTTTAAACTTTCCAGCTGTGAAAAACTCTTTCCACATGAAGAACATGAATGTGGCTTCTCCTTCATATGAACTGTCAGATGTGTCTTCAGTTGTGATGCCCTAAGAAATGTTTTGCCACACTGATCACACGTGAAGGGCTTTTCTCCGTGTGGATCTTCATGTGTCGCTTTAAAGTTTGATGAATGTATGAAACTCTTTCCACACTGATCACATGTGAAGCGGCTTCTCTCCAGTATGAACTCTCATGTGAAACACAAGACTTAGTCTGTAAGGGAAACTCTTTCCACATTTATCACATGCATGCGGTCTCTCTCCAGTATGAACTCTCATGTGAATCTTAAGACTTTGTTTGTATGGGAAACTCTTTCCACATTGATCACATGTGTGTGGCTTTTCTCCTGTGTGGATTCTCATGTGAATCTCAAGAGCATTTTTGTATGTGAAACTTGTTCCACACTGAGTGCAGGTGAAAGATTTCTAGGTCTTCTTTTCTTAACAAATTTCTTTTTAGTTTTCGAGTGACTCGAGGTTTCTCTTCAGAATTGACATGAGGTTTCTCCTCCACTTCACTCAGTTCTTACTCTTCTGTTCTCTTCCACGGTCTGAAATGAGAGAAAAAAAAGTTTACATTTTCAGTAAAACAAAAGATTACAAAACAGGAATATGAATTGAAAGGACAGAAAAGTGAGCCCTGATGTAAAATCATTTTGATGCATTTTTATAAAATTATTTACATATCCCTGAAACTTTGCATGAATTAGGTACATTGATCATTAAATTATTGTTTTTAAAACATTATAGGCTCATGTAGTGTAGTGTTTTTGTAGTGAGAACTATTAAATATATTTAATCAATCAATGACACAATTATCTAATGTAACAACATAAAAACTAAAAAAACTACAATTTTGCTGTGTTCACACCAAAGCGAATAGAGCTTCAAATTGCATCACGCTTCTAGTTTGCCACTTGAACATTTTGAATGCATTGCGCATCTAGAGTGAAATAGACGCGCATAGAAAGCAAGAGTTTGAAGCTGAAATTGACGCATCGAGGCAAAATCCGCTTCTTGTGGGAGGGGCAAGTGCTAGGCGTTGTCTGTTTGCAGATGGCTGATGTGGATCAAGCATTCGAGGCTTTCCACTTTTTCCTGCACACGTCCTCTGAATAAACACATTATCTTGTTAGCGAAAAGTAGCTGTAGGCTATATTAGGGGAAATAGTTGTAAAAGCGGCTGAAAGGCGGGTCGATAAACGCGTAATGCTGACTCAAAAGTTAAATGTGTATTTACAACACACTCTTCCAAGCAGGTCCTTTTTATTCCTGTTCCTATAGAAATATGAACTTGTGTCATATAGCTCCGGGTGACTGCTCACTGACAATATCAGTCGTTCCTCCATGTTTAATGAGTGACTCCTGAGCAGGCTCCTGATTGGTTAGCTGCAGCGGTGGACGGCAAAGTTAATTTTCATTTAGCGTCAAGCGCATAAATGCACAAAAGCACCATTGGCGTAACGCCATGAGCGTCAATTAGTGACTACCGCGCCATGCTAAATGCCTCATTCACGCCATGAGACATCCAGCGCTACGTAAAGCGTCTTTACGATTGATTTAACATTGAAATCGATTGGCGCCAGGCGCTCTATTCGGCGTTTGGTGTGAGCGCGCATGAGATTGATATTAAGGGTCAGTCACCACATTTCATTCCACTGACTACCATTCATCATATCATGTGAAGACATCGGGCTGAAATGATTAGTTGACATTGTCGACAAATATTTTTATTGTTGAGTATTTGTTTGATGTCATGTGACCTAATGGTAGTCCTACTATATTGTGATGTTGACGCTATGGCCAAGAGAGTGTAGTGCAGCCGCTACGCATGCTGTTCCAATAGAAGAAAAACATAGCAAATTTAGATGGAGTGCAAATGAATCTGAACCACAAGATGTGGGAACGTTCACAAAACTTAAAACCAAGAATGCTGTCATGTGCAGTACATTCAAGATGGAACTTGTCGACAGGCACTAAACCTAAACTTCGATTTGCTCCAGGTAGGCTGGCTGATATATATGCATGTGATTGTCAATCGGAAAGAGCTGCTACTCTATTTCGCCTACATATACTGACAATGCTACTGCATGAATGACAGATTAGGTATAAAAGCGAAAGTGAAACTTTAAAAAACATGCATAGGAAGGCGATTACAGGCTTTGCATGAGTGTCAGCTAACTGCTGCGATAAGCCCATAAACACCACCCCCTCCACTGCTCAACGTGATTTGTGGGAGACCGCTCAAATCCCTCTCCTTCATCCCTTGTGAACACATCCGCATTTGTATGCGTCTTCTCCAGTAGCTGTGATAATAGGAATCTGCCCAAATGTCCATGAGGCAGCATGTCTCTTTGACTCCAGGTCAAACCACAACTCATTTTTCAATGGCTAGCAAATGTAGCGAACACAACACTTTCCCCATAAGGCAACTCCAACTCACGGGAGCCTGTTAACTCAAAAGGCACAGTGCTTTCTGCAATTGGTGCTGAGGTCTGATCATATTCACACCTTAAACAAACCATACCAGAATTTGTTTGGAACCGAACCAAGACCACTTCTTCAGCTGGGTCTGGTTGGTTGTTTGGTCGCCACCAGAGTGGTGGTGCGGTCCAAAGGTTTTCAATACAAAAACCACAAGTCAAGCTGCGATACCAAACAAGACCAAAGACCACTGAACCTCCACTGGATACATTCAGAATCGCTAAACCTCCTAACAGCGATAACTACCTCAGCCAGTCAAGCGTCCATTATAAAAATATTCTTGCTTTTAATCCAAATACACAATGAAAATAATAATTTACTGACATCTGGACGGAGTCACTATTCTCTCCCACAATCTCTGATGAAATCGCCATTTCATGTTTTGTCCAACTGTTTGAATTAAACTTACTGGATCCTTGGACTTTCCAGGAGTTTATAGGTTTCCTATTAATCGATGTAAAAGCGTCTTTTCATTTTATGGTATTGTTTTCATTATAATGTACTTGATTCAAATTAGTAATTAATAATTATTCTACTTCTCCTGACATGCACTCTTGCACCTCACACAATTTGGCTGAAAGGATAACAGTAGCATAGTGAAACAGGACAGCTATATGTTTTCTCATTAAATGGACTGAGTTATTTATGTATAAATGGAGCAGCCATGACTGAACAAGTATGTTTTTCTCATTTTATGTAAAATAAATAAACATATTAGTATGACTATACTATAATAATAACATATGTAAATTACTGTCACCGTAACTTTTTTTTAATCATAAATCATTGGTAAAATATCAATGCTGGAGACTTTTAAATCTTTATAAGGGCGTCCTCTTCTGTCAAGTTCATTCTGCAATGTGACTACAATGAAAACTACATTTTTACATATATATATATTTACAATGTAAACTATATTGAGAATGTCTAACATTTTGGTAACATTGCTGCAAACATATAAATACAATATCAATATAAAATAAAAGAGCTAAAATTACATTCAGATTGATCTGATGTTGACAATCAAAACAAGCGTTTCTCAAACCTCACTTATTGACCATTTGCTGAAACCCAAAATATGAAGAAAAATTTTGTACCCATTTCATACTAGTTTAAATTTTGAATCTAAATCTGTTGACGGCTTGAAGCTTTATAACATTAATATTCTTCATGATCATGACTGAATGAAGAATGAAGAATAAACACCAACCTCTCTGTTCTTCAGTGTGTTTTATTCTGCAGGGTTCTGGATCACTATGTTCTCACTTTCCTCTTTGATAAACTCAGTCTTTATAGATTCCATTTCTTCCTGATGGTCTGATGCTTCGTCTGCACTTATAACTGATGGGAAACTTCCAGCATTTGTTGTTGAAATCACTGACCGTGTGATTGTTGTGGGAGGAGCTTCACTGAACATGAATTTCTGTGTGGAAGCAGCAATAAATCAGAACTGAGTTTGTGTTTTTGATTAAACATTTATGCATTAATGTAAGTAAAGCAGATGCCCTCAATTTCTATCTTTGAAGGAGACCATACTAAGTGTTGTCTCTCTGTAAATCATTATATTACTATAGTAAAAGTAACAGCATTAACAAAAAGCACATCAATTTAAAATGCTCATTCAGTAACTATCCCTGCTAAGAAAAACAATAGAAACCATTACAGAATTTGTAATGGTTTTAATGTTCTAATGGGAATTCTAATGGTTTTAATGGACACTGTAATGGTCTCTGTTGGTCTCTATTGGTAATTTGCTTCCTTCTATTGGTGGCATGTATTGTCTATTGGATACCTTGGACCAACAGGAACACCTTTGGAAACTTCTGGTGGTATCTACTGGACACCAGTAGAAACCATTATGACTCAATAAATTAAGTGGTTTCTTTGGAAAACTGTAATGGTCTTAGTGGGTAGGCTGAGACTGCTGAAAAAAAAAAAATAATGAACACACAAACATAGAAACCATTACAGAATTTGTAATGGTTCTAATGGGAATTCTGTTGGTTTTAATGGACATTGTAATGGTCCCTATATAGGTCTCTATTGGTAATTTGCTTCCCTTCTATTGGTGGCATGTATTGTCTATTGGATACCGTTAGGACCAATAGAACACCTTTGGAAACTTATGCTGGTACCCACCCAGCACCAGACATCATGTGGACATCGTTTATTTATTTTATTTTTTTTGCTAAATCTCGGCCCGTCATGGCCTTCTTTTAGATCAAAATTGACGTTGAAAGTTGGTCTTTGCTTGGTTCGTCGGATTTGGTCCAAATTTTGCCCTAAACTCAGCAATGGTCTTTGTTGTGTCTGTCTGATTTGGTTCAAATATAGCCCCAAAATCTATGTTTAATATTAGGTTTTGTTTGGTCCATCTGATTTGGTCCAAATTTAGGCCAAAAATAAATGTTGAAATAACAGTGAAATTCTGCGTGACTTCTACGTGCTGTAATGGGCGCGCGCGCTGAACTGGAGCGGAGGACGTCACCATGGAAACGAGGCGGCAGCCCAACCGTCAAGCAGCTGAACGCTGACTCTCAATGTGGTTTTCACTATTGTTTTTTAGGTAAGTTTCGTCTATATAATTACACAAATAGTACATTAAAGTGTTTCTGACACTTTATTTCATGTAAATGATACGCTTCCGTTTAATATTTACTTTATAGAAATGGTTTAGTGTCGTCAGAAAAAGTCCGTTAGCATCTCACTGTAAGGCTAACTACAAGAGGTAACGATAGACTTGAGCTCTTATTTATTAAGTTTGGGCTTTTAATGTCATCGTGTGTGAATGAGCCTCTCTCTCTCTCTCTCTCTTTCTCTCTCTCCTCTATATATATATCTCAACGGATGAATGGAAGTAAGCTAATTAATTTAACCAAAAGTATGCACTGTACAGTTAACGTTACATCACTTACAATGGGCTGAAACCTTCAGGTATTGATCTTTCATAGTAAACACATAAATACCACTTGTTCTGTTATTTCAGAAGTGCCAGAAGAAAAAAAAAACCTCTATGACACAGGAGATGTTCCTGATTTTAAAATTTCTGAAGGGAGATAATGAAACACTACACACACCAGTTATATATATATATATATATATATATATATATATATATATATATATATATATGTGTGTGTGTGTGTGTATTTGTGTGTGTGTGTGTTTGTTTGCTTGTTAGTTATTTTGATGTCCACGCTGTAGGAGCATTTACTAAATTAGTAAAACTAAAATGTTTAAGTCTTTTTTTTTATATTTCTGTCAATTATTATTTTTCTTTTCTGCATTTCACCTCTGCTATAGTTTATTTATAATAAACCTGTCATTGTATAATAAATATTGTTGTCTCAGTGACGAGTATGTTTATGTTCTAGGTTCTTCCATGCTGATGGCTGTGCTCTAGAGTCATATCTCCTGTCGAAGAACATTTTTAGACATTATGAACCATGAAAAGTAAGTAATTCCTCAAACATACACTACCATTCAAAATGTAAGGGTCAGATTTGTAAAATAAATATTTTATGCTCACCACTGCTGCATTTATTTGATTAAAATACAGTAAAATAGTAATATTGTGAAATTACCATTTTATAACTATTTTCTATTTCAGTGTGTTTTAAAAAGTGATCAAAAGCTGAATTTTCAGCATCATTACTCAGTCTCCAGTGTCACATAATCCTTCAAATATTAGTCCATTCTAATAAAAGTGCAAGAAGCTCTTAAAAAATATTAATGTAAATAGTCATTTTTCCTTTGGTGATTTGTATTGTATACCCAGAATGCAATGCACAATGAAGTAGATTCCCATTCTCTAACTCCAAGCTACACACCTCACACCGTGTCTACACTGGACGCACAAAGTGACTGTTGAAAATCATTTGAACTTTGTCAGTACAACCTAAATAGAAAGAGGCATCAGTTTACCGTCTGTGATTTGTTGTGTGGTGCGTGCCACATCCAGTGTAGAGAGCATTACTGATTATAATAGGCTCTGTTGTATTTTTGTTGTGCCGCCAGTGTAGACACAGTGTTAGACCTCTTATTAAATATCATTACATATGATTCATGTATGATGCCATTCATCACTGATAGATCTTTTTCTATTTCATCGATAAACCACAAGGTAACTGTAACATATTTAAACAATATCAATAAGAATAAATAAAAATGCATCTGTGACTTACTGTAATATTGCTTCTTATTTTTTCATGGGTTGAAAGTTCTCATTAAACACATAGCTTTATTCTCATCTCTGTAGCATTTTCAGACGTTGTGCATATTTCTGAATCAAATTTTTTTTTATCTTATTAACATCATAATATTGGTTGTCTTCTCTTTTTTTCAGAGTTTAGCTCAACTCCCAGTTAAGCAGATCTGGGCAGCTGATCAGGATCACCAGAAACTCTGCAGAACATTGGTCCTCCAGCCCAGGACTGGACACCAGTGTTGTGAAGTCATTAATCTAGAAGTCATCCTGCCTCTTTGAAGTGTCATGTTCAGAATATTTACAGGAGATCTCTCATTGTCTCTTAAGGTCCACTTACATGCAGAGTTTTGCTCCAACCTGCAGTGCACCTGAACACATTTATCAAGGTCTTCAGTTTTACCAACTATTAGTGTTGTCGCGGTCCAGAAATTTCAGTATTCGGTACCAGTACCGAGTGAAAATCCATTGTACTTCGGTACCAATTTCAGTACAAAACAAAACACAAAAACATGCTAATTATTTTTATTATTATTATTCATTATTATTAGCTGCACTTATACTAACAATAAACACTTATACTAACAATTAACTAACAAAACAGCGTTCATTTCAATCCGACATTCAAATGTTTATCGGGATATATATACACAATTATATATATCCTGATAAACATACACAGAATGACAGTCAATCTCTGATCTTTATTGAACTGCTTTTATAGTTTTAATAATTACTTTATTTGTAATGAAGCACATAAAGGGATTTTTACAATGGATTATTTGTTTTTTTTTTTACTTGAATGCTTTTGTTTAGATGTAAAATAAAAAGTGAATTATTATTAAGAGAAAATAACTGCAGGAAAAGATGCAATGTTGCTCTGTGATTTTGCTTTGGAACCTTTAGAAAACTTTAACCTGATTTTTCTCAAAATTGACTTTGCCAACTCTTTCAACTTCAAACTGGTGTAGCTCAGTAATTTTTTGTCAGATTTCAACAAATTATACATCATTTTGAAGGACTATTATAATGAGAATAATAATGATAAAAAAAAAATCTCATTTTTGCTCATTGTGACTTATTTTGCCAGCACAGGTCCACACATGCTACTTAATTTCCACTTGAGAGTGGTCAGATTTAAAGTCTGAGATTAGTCCATCAGTTCTTGAATTTCAATTTGTTTATGTGTGTGTGTGTGTGTGTGTGTGTTTGTTTGTGTTTGAAACAAGAGTGTCTGTCTCAGAAGCTGAAGAAAAGAGGCCACACCTCAGAGGAAATAAAGCGCCTCTCAAGATGCAGGAAATACCTGACTGAGAAGATCAGTGACATAAACCGAGTTAAAACTGTCAGTGGTAAGTATTTACATATCCATATCTAAATGTAATTACTACAACCTCTTATATGATTTGAAGTGAATAGAAACTATGTACCATAAAAGTAGACAATGTAATTATTCAAGACTATTTTGACCCTGGACCACTAAAACCAGTTATAAGGGTAATTTTTTTAAAATTTAGATTTTTATATCATAATATTAAGAATTAATTTTCTATTGATGTATGGTTTGTTAGGTGGACAATATTTGTCTGAGATACAACTATTTGAAAATCTGGAATCTGAGGGTGCAAAAAAATCTAAATATTCGAAAAATATTTAAAGTCAAAGCAAAGCATTTTATTAATCAAAATAAGTTTTGATACATTTATGGTGGAAATTTACAAAATATATTCATGGAACATGATCTTTACTTAAAATCTAATGATTTTTGGCATGAAAAGAAAAATCGATAATTTTGTCCCATACAATGTTTTGTTGTCTATTGCCATAAATAAACCCCAGCGACTTAAAACTGCTTTTGTGCTCCAGGGACACATTTATTCACTCACTATAACAACAAATAACACTGAACTACACCTAAACCATTGAGATATTCAACACAGCGGACAATAATTAATGACAATATGCATCTATTAAATTATCTGCTTTAAAAATGTGTCCATTACACATTTTATAAACATAAAATTGTAATGGACAAAAGTTCATATCTGTCAAGAATTTGAATCTGCTCAAAGTGCCCCAAAGTGTTGGGCAATTTAAACATGATGATGTTTTTGTCAAGCAACTAAGTTTTTGCAACTTTTTGAGATTGCCATATAAATATATGTATGGATAATCTCACATACTGGTATATGTGGTTTAAGTGATTTCATTGTCCTAATGAATTTTCCTTCTCTTTTGCAGGTCTAAGACAGCTACAATGAAGCCACAAATGCAGTTCATAGTTCCTGTATTTCTATAATGCATTAATGAATAACAATAATTTAAAAAAATGTAATGTCAAGGTTTTGTGTTAATTTCAGCTATGTTGAGTATTCTGTGAATAATTTTGATTTTAGGTGCATATTCTTAATTCTTTTGCAAAACAACCTGAACTGTTTTGCTATTGAAAGGTTGGTATGTAGTTTAAATAAATAAAAATGTTATTCTTGACAAAACCTGTGTATAGTTGTATTAATAATTTAAATTATTTAATTAATCAATGGCTAATTACCAGCTATCAGGTAAACTATTCAAATCAGAACCAATACAAAACTGCAGGAAACCATTAAATATGTGCAAATAAAGACCAATAGAAACTTGTAATGGAACCATCAGAACCATTACAAAACTGTGATGGAAACCATTAAATATGTGCAAATAAGACCAATACAAACTTGTAATGGAACCATCAGAACCATTACAAAACTGTGATGGAAACCATTATGTGCAAATGCGTGACAATACAAATTTGTAATGGAAACCTATACAAACCAATAAATCCTAATGGAATATGCCCCAAAAAAACACTATAGTAATGGAAACCATTTGGTAATGGTTTTAATGGTTGAATTGCTGATGGTTTTGTAATGGTTTGTAATGGAAACCATTAGAATTTCTGTAATGGTTTCTATTGTTTTTCAGCAGGGATGTCCTCACATAATTTACATTCTGTGGACTTTTGTGAACATTTCTATTAATTTTTGTTTTTATTATGCCCTCGTATTTAATAAGAATATATCTGCATAGAAATGTAAAGCTTCGGACATTGCATGAATCAGAAGTAAAAAAAAAAAAAAACAATATAAGTACTGTTCAGTTTCTTGCACCGACCGATCGGTTTTGTGTCTTTACAAATCAATGTGTCCCTCACAAACCGCAGGGTTTAATTTGGTTTTGTTTGCATATGTTTTTTTTATTTTATTGTATGTTTTAGCCATTGATTCCCATCCACTTACATTATAAGACTGACAGACTGCAAGCGGTTTGTGTTAAAAAATATTGGTTTGTGTTCTACTGGAAGAAACAAAGTCACCTACATCTTGGATGCCCTAGGGGTAAGCAGATAAACATCAATTTTTCATTTTGGGGTGAACTATCCCTTTAAAGACACGGCTACATGCGACTGTGTTAAGTGCTTTTTGGGAAACGCTCGTGAAACAATAACGAACGATCGTAAAATTACTCTCTTAAGCTCTAAGATCAATCCATGGAAACCCGGCCCTGAGTGTTGAATTCAGCAAACACAAAACAGCACTGAACCCGAAGAAAACGATGCACAAATGAGCCCGTGTATGTTGTTTAAACTCTATAAAGTGTTTGATGGTTGTTTACATGTAAATACACGTGAACTGCTCCACTCTCCTCTCGTCGTCTTCTGCTTCTTCTTCTTCTTTTTTTAACGGCGTGCCAACCGTATTATTGGTACATTACAGCCCCTTCTGTTCCGGAGTGTGGATCAGTAAGTAAATTCACAATCTATTTCTACTATAAATTAGGGATTGAGCGGACACGGGAAAAAAAACAAAAACAAAGGCCCATTGCTTAAAGCACATTTTGCGTTTCATTTGGAAATCAAGGTCTGGAGTCTGGAGGATGACTGGAGATGCACAGAATCAAGCTGCTTGAAGTCCAGTGTGAAGTTTCTGAAGTCAGTGATGATTTGGGGTGCCGTGATGTCTACTGGTCAGTGCAGCCGTCTACCAGGAGATTTTGGAGCACTTTATGCTTCCATCTCTGACAAGTTTCATTTTCCAGCAGGACTTTAGCACCTGCCCACAGTGGTTTACTGACCATGACTATTACTGTGCTTCGATTGGCCCAGCCAACATGCCTGACCTGAACCCCATATAGAATCTATGGGATATTTTCAAGAGAAAGATGAGAAACAGTCAATCTAACAATCAGAGACGAACTGAGGCTCAGTAGTCCTCCAGCAGTGCCACAGGCTGATCGCTTCATGCCTCCTCATGCTGTTTTATGCTTAGGAGGCCGGACATTGAGTGCATAAATTAACATAGTTTAAAAGAACTTTTCTGTTTTGCAAATCTTCTTTGTGTTTGAGTTTAGGAAATATTCTAATAATTTGAGGTACTGGATTTTTGACTTTTATGAGCTGTAAAGCTCAATCATCAAATTAAAACAAGAGTTTTAAAATTTAAATTTATATGTAATGAATCTAGAATATATTAATTTTTCACTTTTGAAATTTACCAAAAAAAAAAAAACTTTTCCACAATATTCAGTTTTTTAGATGCACGTATCATACACTGTAAGTGTGTTCAACTTGAACCAGGGCTAGCAGGCTAGGTCAGAGCAGGCGCTTGCAGTCGGCAGTGAAGTTGAAAACAGAGCATTCAAAGCCGGACACTTTCAGCTCCCGTTAGTGACACTCATGCGGTGTTTGCATACTCTGTCCAGATAAAGGGGAATAAAATGCAATATTTGTCAAATACACAGGCGTTTCAGAAACATTTTAGAGCAACAGAGACACTTTTATATACTGCTTAATACAAGCCATAATTTCAAGGATAAAGTTCAACATAAATATATACGATGTATATGCTTTATCAAGGTGTTTTTAATACATGTGACTCAATATAACATTATGACTACTGTACAGTAAAAAAAAAAAAAACTTTACTGTTCTATAAACACAGATTTGTGGCTATTATTGGAATTGAAAGGTTAGGAATAAACCAAACTACAGGATCACTATTATCGGTGAATCTGGCCAATTGTGAAATTGTGTCATCATCAGAGCTCCAGCAGCTCTGGAGAAGCTCGTGGCGTGAGTCCACAGTAGACAACTTGTGCTTTTGGCAATATACAGCTTATATGGTAATTTCCCTTAGCTAACCACACATCAGTTTTCGGAAATTTGGAAAGGAAGAATTTGAACACAGAATTACAGAATGAAACAGAGTGTCTGGAAGTGCAGAAAATCATTACAAAACAATGTAAAGAATGAGTATACAGCACAAGAGCCTGGTGATGACCTTGCTGAGACATGGGAACATGTGTGTATGCGCTTAAAATATCTGAGTGAAAACTTGACTTATATATGTAGTCTTGTTTACAAGTTTGATTTGTTAGATTCATTCCTTCATGTGTTTTCTTTTTCTAAATATAAACCAGTAAATGAATTCTAATTTATAATTTTTTAATTTAAATTCTATTCACAAACTCTCAACACCAATAACTGTAATTTTTTTAAAAGCTTATTTTTTCTGAAAAATGACACCTTAGCGCTGAACATAGCATATTGTTTTAGAATTTTAGTCAAAAAATAAATAAATCGTAAAATGATCTATTTAGCCTCCGGTTCTAAAGGGTTATGGGTTTCCTTGACCTCCAGTTTCCGGATCTCAATTCAATTGGACCTTGTGAAACTATAAATGGAGGTGTCTTCTTGCCTTCTGCCATGCTCACGTTAAAAGTACTACAGTTTAGCTTATTTATACCAAATATATACAGTGCTGTGAGTTTTGCCCCAATCCTGTTTTTAATGTTTTGCACCCTGAATGATTCAGATCAAACTAAATTTAATATTATACAAACATAACCAGTAAATACAAAATGCAGATTTGAAATGATTATATTTATTAAGGGAAAAAGCTGTCCAAACATCAGCCATGCATTGAAAAGTATTTGCCCTAAATCTAATAACTGGTTGTGCTACCCTTTGCGCAACAACTGCAATCAAAGCGTTGTGATAACTGGCAATGAATCTTTCACATCGCTATGGAAGAATTTTGGCCCACTCTTCTTTGTAGAATTGTTTTAATTCAGCCACATTGGAGAGTTTTGAGCATGAAGGACTGTTCAAGGTCATCCACAGCATCTCAATCAGATTTAAGTCGGACTTTGACTTGGCCACTCAAAACCTACTTCTGTTTTTCTTGAGCCATTCAGGAGGTGGACTTGCAGGTGTTCATCGTTGTCCTGCTGCATAAAAGTGCGCTTGAGCTTGAGGTCCAAACTGGCGAGCGGACATTCTCCTTTCAGGATTTTCTGATGGGAGTGCAGAATTCATGGTTCCATCATATGCAAAGTCATCCAGGGTCCTGAAGCTAAAGCAGCCCCAGACCATCACACTGCCACCACCATGTCTGACTGTTGGTATGATGTTCTTTATGAAATGCTGTGTTGGTTTTAGCAGATGTAACGGGACACACACCTTCCAAAGTTCAACTTTTTGTCACATCAGTCCACAGAATATTTGCCTCAAAAGTCTTGGGGATAATCAGATATTTTTTGAAATGTGATGCTGACTCTAGGATTACCAACTGTTCGATATAATACAGAATGGTCATGTATTTAAGGCATCAAAGAAGCATCCCAAATGAAAGCTATACGGAATGCTGTTTGTCCCATATTCGCAGACATGCACCATATGACCACTAGACCATATGAATAACAAATTCTCAACTGATAATTAATCATTCTTTTGCACAAATCATTGTTTTATTTGTGAACATTGCCATTTGAGGAAGGCTTTAAGAACAAGCTAAATCCTCTGCGGCTGCTCCCACTTCACGGCAAGCAGGACTTGGCTACTGGCAATTCCATTCGCGATTTTGAGCTCCCTTATTTTCTTTTTTTTGAGATTAACAATTTTATTGATTCTCATGCAAATGACAGGATAGAATACAGAATACAATTCAGAATCTGATTTTTTTTTTCCTTTAACAAACCACAACTATACCCTAAAGATGGCTTTAAGGTCATTCCTTGGCTAACGATAGACAACCACACACTCAACATTGTGTAAAGAAAAAGGAGTGGAAATAACAATTTAAAAAAAAATTAAATAAAATGTAGTCTTTACAGTGTCACAATCAAAACATGCTATTCACATGCTCCACTTCCAAATAGATTAAGTACTTGGACCATTTTTAAAATACAATTTTAAGTTGTCCCTCTGCTTATATGACATTTTTCATATGCAGCCACTCTTGAGAGTTCAGCTACCCATTCTTGAAAAGAGGGGGTGCTTCTGATTTCAGCTCGAGAATAATTTGTCTGCCAATCAATAGACTAGTTTGAATCCAGGATTTTGTGCGGCTTATTAAATCATTATTTATCCACCCACCTAATATAAAAGCTTAGGACATAGTAAGACCTGGAGGTCTAAGATTAAACATATGTGTTCCTGAACTCTTTTCCAAAAATCTTGAACTTTTATGCAGGACCAAAGGGCATGAGCTAAATCACCAGTCTCAGCCTTACATCTCCAACACAAAGGTGTATCTTTAACCCAAGTTTAAACAATCTGGAAGGGGTCCAGTAAAACCGATGTACAATCTTAAACTGTATAAGACGCATTTTGGCATCCCTCAAGCCATTTTAGCATTCTTTAAAATTCCCTGCCACTCTTTATCATCTAATATAATGTTCAGATCCCTTTCCCATATTATCTTAAGCTTGAGAATTTGCTTCACCAATGTTTTGAATCAACCACTAATAGTACATAGATGCTTCATGACCCTTCCGTATAATGAAAAATCCTACAATGGGCATCTGCTAACTCAGGAAGCTGGGTAGTGGAACCAAAAGTTTCACATAGTAGATGTCGAAGTTGTAAATATCGGAAAACTGAGATCGAGGTACATTGTATTGCTGCTGGATACACTCAAATGACTTCAAACTACCATTTTCATAAAGATCTCCTAGATTGACAAGACCCTTCTTGCTCAGTCTTCCAAAGAAAGGGAGCTTTATTAATACACAGTTTTGGATTCAGCCAAATGCTTGAGCTAACATTTAAATAGGGTTAAAACTATGCAGCGTGAGATCTTTAACCAAATGCATTTAAGTGTGAAATAATTGGATGCTTTTTTACCTTTCCAACCAGTTTAATGGATATGCTTTGTAAAAGCAAATGGATGGCAAAAGCAGACTGTTCAATCTTGTACCAAGGGGGCTCAGCTCAGGGGAAGTGACCAGTGAGCCAAGTGTCTAAGACTAAAAGCGTAATAATAATACAATACATTGGGCAGCCCTAGACCACCTTTTTCTACGGGCCTCTGTAACTTATTGGAATGCAATCGGGCGCTTCACGTCTCCAAATAAAATTCTTACAAATTCTATCAAACTGTTTAAAATATGAAAGAGGTATTTGTATTGGGAGTGACTGTAATAAGTAATTAAGTTTGGGTGTACAACTCATTTTAATTACATTGACTTTCCCAGCCAGTGACAAGAGGAGTGGAGCCCACCTCTCCATATCACATGAGATTTTTTCATTAAGGGATCAAAGTTAACTCTAACTAAATCCTTAAAGTCAGGGGAAATAGAATGCCTAAGTATCTTAAACCTAACTTGGGCCATTGAAATATGCCAGGGTGAAAGGCTGTTGATGGACAAAAAGCAGTTAGTGCAAGAGCTTCAGTTTTCACCAATTCACCCTATAGCCAGAAAACTTAGAGAACGAAGTCGATTGTTCTAAGGAGGCAGGGTATAGATCTGCTGGGATCAGAAACAAACAATAAAATGTCATCGGCATAAAGCATAAGCTTGTGTACTTCTCCCCTGCTATGACCCGGAAAATCACTATTTTTCTTATGGAAGCGCTAATGGTTCCAAAGCTAGACAGAACAACAATGGGGAAAGGGGACAGCCTTGTCGGGTTCCTCTGCCCAGAGAAAAATACTCTGACATCAGACCGTGGTTTGCACTGTAGCTAAGGGTTGTTTATAAAGTAATTTAATCCATCTAATGAATGTATTGCCAAAACCATAAACTTCTAGAATTTTGAAAAGATAATGCCACTCTACCATGTCGAAAGCCTTTTCCGATCTAATGAAATGGCTGCAATTGGGATTTGTTCCTCCATTACTGACCACCAGATGTCAATAAACCTTCGAATATTATCAGAAGAACTTCGACCAATAATGAAGCCTACTTGATCCACATGTATGAGCGATGAAATAACTTTGTTTAAGCGATTAGCTAGAATCTTTGACAAAATTTTAGTATCCAATTGGATCAGTGATATTGGGCGTAGCTTTTACAATCACTTGCATCTTTGTCCCTTTTAAGTATAAGGCTAATGACAGCTTGTGACATTGTTTGTGGCAATTCACCCTCTGAAGTGCCTCCATAAAGACTTCTAACATTAACGGAGCCAGTTCTGAAACCAGATCCTTAAAGAACTCGCACAAAGCCATCTGGTCCAGGAGCTTTCCCTGTAGGTA
Organism: allo-octoploid hybrid of Carassius auratus x Cyprinus carpio; assembly: GCA_024542945.1. NCBI lineage: Eukaryota > Metazoa > Chordata > Actinopteri > Cypriniformes > allo-octoploid hybrid of Carassius auratus x Cyprinus carpio. The sequence continues at coordinate 19,575,397 of CM045074.1, read as the reverse complement.
ATGCTTTGATAACCTCCATTATTTCCTCCAACGCTTATATCTAAGTCAAGAAATTCCTTGTGCTCACTTGATAATTGAGGAAGGTCTAGTGGCTCCAGGAAATTACAATTTCCTCAGTAGTTGACGAGGATGTGGATTTATAAAGGTCAATGTAAAAATCTTTAAACTGCTTGTTTATATCTGTAGCAGCAGTAAAAAACTCTCCTCCAGGAGCTCTGACAGCTGCACAATTGATGAGGACTCCTTGTGTTTAATATAATTGGCTAAAAGTTTGCCTGCCTTATCCCTGACTCAAAGTAGGTCTGTCTTGCTCTAAATAACAGAAACTCCATCTTTGAGACAAAATGTTATTATATCTATATTTTAGTTGCGTTAATTCCCTGAGGCCACTAGGTGTCGATGACGCTTCATCTTTGTTTCAGCTTTTTTTATATTATTTTCCAATTCAAATTTCATTTTCCTTAAGCTTTTTGTAAAGCTCGCGATTGAATTATAGCCTCTAATAACTGCCTTAAGTGCATCCCATGCCAGACCAACTGAGGACACAGATGCCCAATTAGTATCTACGTAATTATTAATTTCTGTTTTTAACATTTGTTTAAATGCTGGAATTTGTAAAGGGACTTGTTCAAACGCCATCTGAATGTTTTTTCCTCTCAATATAAGGTTTCATCTGCAAACCCACCCAAGCATGGTCTGAAACTAAGATGTTTCCTATGTTACATGTAATTACAGATGGGATAAGTGATCTTGACAGAAGAAAAAATCAATTCTAGAAAAAATATTATGTGCATTTGAAAAAAAGTATAATCTCTCCCTTGTGGATTCAGGAGTCTCCAAATATCAGTAAGGCCTAAATATTTACACATCCTTTGTAGCACCATTCTAGCTTTAGGTGTAGTACAAACTTTGAGCCACTATGATCAAGAACAGGGTCCATTAATAAATTAAAGTCTCCACCCAGAACAATCTCATAGTGGTTCCTAGTTGCTTGCATCTTAGATTCCAAATCTATAAAAAAATTGTGATCATCAAGATTGGGTGCGTAAACATTTGCCAACAGTATATTTTGGCCCTGGATTTCAGCCCAGACCATAATAACTCTTCCTATTGTATCATTCATTTGTTTAACCAATCTAAATTGTAGATGTTTTTTAACTAAAATCATTACCCCTACTACTACTTGACCCTTCACTGCAGAACACAAATCCTCCGACTGCCCTGCCCAGTTTCTCAGCTTCCTGGTTAGCAAGATGTGTTTCTTGTAAAATATAATATCAAATCTGTTCCGCTAAGTACAGACACCACCTTCCTCCTTTTAATATGATGCCCCAACCCATTCACGCTCCAAGTACAAAAGATAATTTGTCTAAATCAGAAAGTGACATTCTTCATAAACAGTAACAAATATAGCAAGCCCAGTTTCTCTGAGACATAACTAAGCAATAATATGACCTTAAAGCCCCAAACAACCCATAGAAAAGAAAGAAAAGGTAGGCTGAACCTGAACAGTCGCTTAACCTTATCTAAAGTCCATCTCACAATGATCCAGAGGTCCGTGGCTCTTGATCAGAGGTACTCCGTGTAGAGTCTGCTTCTACAATAACTTATCCAATGAAAGACAATAAACTCCCATCAGCGTGTGGTGAGGACAGAAAAAAAAAAAAAAAAATAATATAATAAAAAAAAAAATAAATAAATAAATTTAATAAATAAATAAATAAAATCACCAGTAACATGCAAGATACATGCCTTGCAAAGCCTCTGTTCAAAATGAGGGGGATTGAAAAATAATAAAAATAAAATAAAATAAAAATAAAATAAAAGAGGGATAAGGAAAAGGCAGTGACAACGTCTACCCATTTTTTCAATGAAAGCCATAGCCTGTGCTGGCATGTGAAGTCTTGGCCGTCTCTTTGCTTCGATTCTCAGTTTAGCAGGATACAGAAGCCTGAAGCTCACCTTTTCGGTGGAGAATTTTTTTACACTCCTTAAAACGCTCTCTCTTCAGCTGAGTAGATCTGGCGAAGTCCGGAAGACCATTATATTGTTGTTTTCCCAGCTTAGACTACCTTTATTCCTGGCTGCACGAAGCACAAAGTCCCTGTCGGCAGAACGTAGAAATCTTGCCAGAATAGGGCGGGTTTGTCAGTCGAGTTGGGACGTTGACTGGGGGATCTGTGGCGTTCTATCTCTAATTGCCGGTCCGACCGATCAATCAGAGGCGAATAATGTCGTCCAGAAACTTCACCATATCCTGGCCTTCTTTGCCTTCCGAATTCCGCATACAATATTGTTCAGCCTGCTGCATTTTCCATATCTTCAATTTTGTCCCATAACTGATCCAGCTCGACTTTACTGGCAGGTGGATTAGCTTTTAGTTCTTTCTCGGATCCTTCCAAAACTCCACTGCTTTTCCACCTCGCCCAGCCTTGTGCATGAGAGCGGATAATTTAGCCTCCATCGAGCGTAGTTTTCCTCGATCCGTAATACCATCCATGTCACCGGATATTTTTGTCAGGATCTGTAAATATTGGCGATGTCGGTTTCTCAGCAAGAGACTCCGAGACGCTTAGGCTCGGCTGGGCCTCGCCATCTTGATCCTGAGACGATCGGGCGATGCGTGAACGTAAGTGTTTTTAATGTCCCCACAGGCCAGGATTTCGAGTTTTTTGACATTATCTTGTTCAAATATCACTTAGCGCCCAAATCACAAAAACTTTCATCGGAACAAAGTGAATGATAGGATAAATTAAGCAGATTGAAGCGAGCTCGCTGTTACTCAGCCTCCTTTCAGCATCGCGTGTCAGCGGACTCCTCTCGTCCCTTATTTTCTTATAACGACATCCATTGTCCTTAGTTTTCCATTTCTAAAGTGAACTGGCAACCCTAATGATGACGTGATTATTTTTGACTCCCCTGACAGCGCCACGCTGCTCAAAAAACAAAAAAAGTTGTTGCAGATATCGCAACAAAGATAATACAAAATAAAAACAAAAATAATAACTAAAAAATTGATAATAGAAAGTCAAAGGTGGCTCTGAAAAGACCAGTATATATAAAAAGAAAGCTCAAGAAAATAAAATAAATCATGAGGCTTAATAGAACAGTGCACTATTGCAGACTTATATACTGAGGTTGTAATTACATTATGCTTAATATAGTTCAGTCGTGAACTAAAGTGGGCCAGTCTAAGGCATTAAACTCAGGTCTGAAAATGAGTCCCACTCCGCCTGCATACAGTGCATGTCTTCAATACGGACAGACTGCCTTCCATACAGCTTCTTAAGGATACTTCTTTGATGCCTAAATAATGGATGTTTCCATATTATAATCGAACGGTTTGCAGCCTCAGAGTCATTATTAACCTGCAGGCTGCACTCTGCGATAAAAGAGGTGGCTGCTAGTGAGTAGCAGTGCAGCCTAGGGGCAGCATCCATATTTCAACCCAATGGCTGACAACGACCAGCCCCTCATGGAGCTAAAACAGACCGACTCCACCAGGAATTCTCCCAGTGCTCCCGGATTAGCCAATCTGGGCCTGGTCAGTCATGAACTAAAGTGGTCCGGCCTAAGGCATGAAACTCTAGGGCTGAAATGGGTCCACCTCTGGCCCTCAGTTTATGTAAGTGAGGAAGCTGTAAGTGGAGGGAGAGAGATCTGTCTGATGCCTAATTCATTCAGTCTGATTTGGCAAACCAGTTCAAATGGTCTCGGCTAAAAGAACCATTTAAAGTAATTAAACAGTTAATATTCATCACTGTTTCATAATTTATCCATCACTACTCTTCCTTTCTCTCAATACACTTGAAGTGTACTGTAAACTCTTAGAGTAAAACATATATCAGTTAAACATTTATGATATGTCAAAATATACACAAACATACCTTATCCATCCTTTTTCCTATGGGTGAGACTTCCGGTTCATTAGCCGCTATAGGTGAATAACGAGAGACTAACACTGTCAATAACGGTAAAACTGTTTGCATCTTCAAACCAGTGTGTTCATAATTAAGATAATACATTAAAACAATATGAAAAGACAACACCAACTTTCAATATCAAGCAGCAAAACTAACTGTTTGTAGCAGCTAAAAATAGCTGACGCAGATGAGACGGAAGCCACACCCATAGAATTTTCAAATGGCCACTGTCCATTTTACACAAGAAAAAGGTGGATAGTTTTTGGATTAGTAATATAATGTTTTTCATATATATAGCTATAGGTGAGGGCAAGTAAAAAAAATGGTCTTATGCAAATCGAAATGTCCACAAGTGATGTCTCTTTGGGACAAATCCCATTATGAAGATGACAGAATCTAAAAGAATGAGCATTATCCATTAAGTGCAACATGATTACATATAAACAGTAAAAATGGTAAAAGCCTGATTACACAACATACAACAGAAACTATTTCAAACTGTGGTCGTAAATTAGAGACCTACAAATGATTGATGTACACCTGTGTCATTAGATGTATTTATCCAAGCTCTCAATAGCTTTGCTCTTTTGAGTATTGATTCCATTCATCTGAAATCTTATCCCACATGTGGAAAGTTTTCCCAAAGTATTCATTAAGATCTTTCTGAAATCTGTACACAAACCACTTCCAGTATGGCAGCTCAGAGATGTCAGGAGTGATGCTCCATTCTGCATAAACATTTCCTGCTTTTCTGTATTCTCTGTAAAGAAACCACTGACCTGTATAGAACATGTCAGCAGTTCTCACTAAAGATGTGCAAAAATTTGCACTAAGATTCTCTGTTTCTCGATAACAGCACCCAGTGAGCCCATTGACCCGATGGAAAGGAACACTGTGATCTCCAGAGTGGTCTTCTATTGTGTTGGTGCAGGTGGCTCCACAGAATGGACACTGAACCCAGCAGCACTGACAGAGATGATCAAACAGAATCTCATCTGGTCTGTCCTTCTCTTCCAGATTTACAGGAAATGTCTCTGTGCTGAATTTCTGTTGTATTTCTGAAGATACTGAACAAAGTTCCACACTTATTACTTTTTCCAGGAGGCTGAAATCATTAACACTGTCAAGACTCACCCACTGAGGTCCTTCACAGAGAATATCAGCAAATCTGAGAGCTGCTGTGTGAAATCATTCAGCCATTTCTGAACATCTCCACTAGTTGTGTTGACCAGTGTAGTGCTTATGAACCGCTCCATGATCTTCTGGCGAGGAGATCAGTTTCTCGCTCATCTTGGGATAACACTGACTTTAAACTTATCAGTGATGTACTGATTGACTTCATCTCTGATAAAACTCTTGAAGTGGTCTCTGGGATTGTTTAAGTAGTTAATGTATTTCTTAAAATCCTCCTGTTCTGCCAACCTCTTGAGAATGTGCTTCTCTAGTTTAGATCTGTTTCCATTTAGTGATTCACAGTTTGTTCAATTTCATTAGTCATATCTCTTGCAGTATCTTTGTAGACACTCTTCTGAATGGGCTCTTTCAGTTTCTGACAAATGATCTCACCAAAATGGCAGCTGATGTTGCACCATGACAGTATTTCTGGAAAATACTATGTACTCTTCACTCTTCTGTTCAAAGTATAAAACAGGATCGTGGCTTCCCTGAACCTTCTGTGCTGGTCAGTAATTATTTTGTTTTCTCTTACAGATGGAAATGACCAAATCCATATAAAATTCATTTTTGAACACATAGTTCCTGAAATCTTGCTCAAAATCTACTATTCTTGCTTTGATATAATCTGCAAGTTCTTGAATGTATCGCTTTTATTGTAGCCCATCTTTGCAATGTTATATGACATGATTTTTGGTCTGTCTGATGAGCAATGTCATTTACTAAGGCTCTAATTTGGGCTTCCGCCTCCTGAGATAGTTTATAATCAAGCTTTTCAGCTGATATTTCATTTTTAGCATGTCCTGTAATTTCACTGGATTTCTTGAACTGTACATATTCTGAATAACTCAACACAGAGAAAACATCTTTGCTGTCTGTCCAGGCTTTTACAGGGCCACTTTCATAGATGTCACGGAGGAGTTGTTGCATGTCTTTAATACATCAGTGTCTTTGATTGGAGGAGTTTCTGCTTTGATCTTCTTAACACATCTTTCCAAAATGAATCAAACTCTTTTTCAAGTTTGTTTCATTATTGGCTTTATCTTTGAGTCTCAGCGCAAGTTCTTTGCTCTTTTCCAAGAGAGTATTTTCATGACATGTCCTCTGTGCATCAATCGCTTTCTTTACATGTTGCTGCTTAAGAATCTCATTTAATTTCCTCATTGTTTCTCCCACAATGTTTTTTTTAAGCTCTTTAATTTTGATGTAAAATGATGCTTTCCACTGTTTCAGTATATCTTTATCTTCATCCTTCTCGAAGAGTTCTGACATTGATTTTTCTACTTCTCCACTTTTCACTTTTAGTTTTTCTTGAAGATGACTTTCTGAAACTATATCAATTGTTTCATTTTCTATGTTGTTGTAGAGTTTGTTCTCTATATCCAGCATAGTTCTCTGGAGACTCCAGGACCACTTGCTGTATTCGGTCTCCAGTTTTCTGTATGTTGTGATTTCCAGAGAATTTCTGAAGCTGAACACAAATCGTTCATTCAGTAAAGCCTCCCAGAGATCATTAATCTGGCGTTAAGTGTGCTAGCTCTAAGCCATCTGATTTCGAGGCATGGCTAAAAACATGGTCTTTAGCTCTTGGATGTTTTCACAGTATGAGGGGTTTGGTGGTGCCATTGGTGGACTTCCTCCCACAGCTGTGCAAAATATTTCACATCTTTCGAATATCAAAAGTAATGACATTCGCTGAAACGTTCTGCAACATAGACTTCATCTTTAGCAGCAAGTTTTGTCATTTCATCCAGTGTCTCCTGCAGCCGTCTCCTTCCTCCATGTTTTCTCTCCTGCTCGATGTCTGAAATGTTCTGATGGACAAACATGCACCTGGGAGACAGATCCACCTTCTTCATCCTCATGAAGGCCTGAACAATGATCTGAAGAATGTCCTGCAGCTCTGATGGGCTTTCTCCAAGAATGTTGATTAATGTTAGATTACCAATACCAACAACAAATGTGGCCAATTCATTGTCCTGATTTCTTGTTGACCTTCCAGCCAGTTCTAGACCTCGAAGCCCCTCAGTATCAACAACGAGGATATAGTCAAAGTTAAGCTGTTCTTTCATCTCCTCTGAAACTCTGACCAGCTGCATGAAAGCTCCTCTGGTGCATCTGCCAGCACTGACAGCAAACTGGAGTCCAAACATGGCGTTCAACATAGTGGATTTTCCAGAGCTCTGGATCCCTAAAACTGACAGCACAAAGACTCTCTGGTCTCCCAGTTTCTGGATGAGTTCATGTAGAACAGCAGTAACCCAGACCACAGGAACATGAGCAGCATCTCCATCCATCAGCTCCAGTGGAAATCCAGAGATCATCATCTCTGCTGCAAGACTCGGAGAGAAGAAAAATCACCGGCAGGCCTTCCTTGTTCTTATTCACTGATTTACACGATTCATAGATCTGACCGATCTCCCTCAGGATGTGCTCCAAGCCAAAGGTTGCAGCTCAAGTTCTTTTGATATCCTTTCAAGTTCTGTTTGTTCATTGGTCAAATTTGTTGTCATCTGTTGCTCAGTTACCCCATTTTTCTCTTTCAATTTTAAGACTTTGACCACTTTTCATCATACTTGTAATGTAGAGCAGAAAGGTCAGCTGAAGTGTATTCATCCAGGAGGATTGTGAGCCATTTAAGAAAAAATATCTTTTCAATTGGAGTTTGTGAATTCATTTCTGTAATAAACAACTTCATGAACTCACAAATGTCCAACACATGCTGCTCTTCACGGGTTTTCTTCATGTCTTGTTCCTGTTTTATTACCATGTCTGTTTCATTTCCCTGTGATCGATGTAATTCTTTGTTCTTTTCACACCACTGATGCCACAGTTTGCCTGACAGGGCAGAAATGATTCTTTGATTTCTGTCAGATCTTTATCCTTCACTAAACTTATTATATTCTGGGCTGCTTCTTTTCCTCTTCTGCAGTCATTGTCATGTTCCTCATCTACTCTGATACCTGACTGTTTTGACACATCTTCAAGTCTAAAACAGATGATGATTCTAAAGATGAGGATGAGAGACATTCATTTATAGCTTTTTCGAGGTCTTCAGATACATCCGACTGATTTCTGTCTTTTAATCCAATTTTGTATTTTCCTTGCCTCATCTTAGTTACTCTAGATTTATCCTCAGTAAAAAGAAAAATAAGTGGTTTTCTGTCTTTGAACAGGTTTTGGATGTTTGCTGCACTCTTGTCATTCCTGTCAAGTCGTGGTAGAATAACAACATTGACTGAGGCCATTTCAGTGAGGATCTGCAGCTGTTTCTCGTTGTCTCCTGCATCACCGTGAAGGTTACAGAAAGCAACACATTTACCAAATTTATCTGTGTCTTTTCCAGAGGGGCAGTACCAGGCGATCTCCACCACTCCATCCATCAGTACTCTGGTTCTGCTGCTGCCTGGGCAGTTCCTGTGGAAGAAGCGTGTTGTGTTTTTCATTGATCAGACTGCTCAACAGCTGAGATTTGGATGAGGACACTGAGCCAAACCTGAAGAAAGACACCATTGGTGTTTCTGCCTTCCAGATAGGCTGGATTTTTCCGATGGTTTCATTTTTAGCATTTTTCATCTTCCAGCTCTTGTTTATTTGTCTGAATGTCCAGAGAGGAAACTCAATCTCTTGTGTGAATGGATCGGGAACAAGCAGAGGCAGAGCGTACTGACACTGAGACAGTTTAGTCACCATCAGCTGCTTCAGGAAACTATCAGCACAATGAAACACAGCCATCTGAACATCCATCGGTGAATAGCATCACTCCTGTTAGTTTCTTCTGTAAACAATAGCATTTCTGTGAAAACATCGACATCACCCTCATCTTCAGATAAGCCACAGTTTCTTTGTTCTTCGCATGCTGCTGATTGGTCTCTTTAATTTTGATGTATCTTGCTCTGTAGTTCATCATCAGTAGTTTTGTAGGAAATTCTGAATGAGGTCCTTCTCAGTACAAGACTCATGAGACTGTAATGAATGTGCAGTTAACTGAAGAACATCTGCAGCTTTAAGTTTACACTGATGTCTGTTATCAAGACAGAGTCTTTGAAATAGATGCTCTACTTTTTACTGATTCCCTTTCTTTCCTTTGATTCAGTCTTGCAACATCTTCTGAATGTGTGTCTACTTTTGCCTAAAAAGCAAAACAGCACAATTAGCTCGTCCCCCACCAGCATTTAAAAAAAAAAAGTTGCCAGCCACCACCAGCATTTTGAGGATTTTCACTAAAGTGTCATGGCCCACAGAATATTTTGTTGTATAAATATCTGAATATCATGCAAAACATCAATATAAAGAGACCCTCTACTTTTAAACAGACCCCTGCATTTAAACAAAAAAATCCATTTTATTCTAGCTTCAAGCATTCCTTTTGTATCAGCACTTGAATACAGGTAGGTTTCACAAATGCAGTAGATCACTTCCATTAGCACTCCTAAAACTTGCACAGTCCTTTAACACTTCCTAGATCGCCATTTCACTCTGTAACATTAGGGACGTTTTCATTTATATGCTGTTTATTGTTGATGATCACAATTTTCATTTGCATACATATGAGATTGCTTGTTTTAGGTCATTCTCAGTTGTGTTTTTGATTGGCACATTTTAGACTCATTCAGAAGATGTATAATAGTGCCACTGAGTGTATGACAACATGAACGCAGAAACCGGAAAATTCTGTGTTTGGCAGGGGAAGAGTTAAAGATAGGGTGACCAGACATCCAGTTTTTCCTGGGACAGTCCATGTATTTCAGCTCTATTTTCAATGTCCCGACTTATGTTGAAAAAAATCATTTTTGTCCGCATTTCAAAATTTCTTTATGACTGGGTGAGTAGTAGAAGTGTTCTGTCATGCGAAAACAGCCTAATCAAAGGTAACTAAGCTTGTCGTAGAACAAAATTACCATCCAATGACAATTGTTATCAATTAACTTGCAGTAGGCTAAGTGAAGGCGGGATACAGAAGCACTCTCCGTAGCCCTGTGTGCTCCCAGTTCTGCAATCAGTTCTCCTTGCGCAATTGTCAAATACACACACAGCTGTCAAAATGTCCATCGTGTGGAGTATGGCTTAAGTGACGTAAACAGGTGGGTGAAAACTGGATTATGTAGCAGTGTATTACATTAATTCGGTCTTAAAGGGAAAGCAACTTAATTAACCCTTTGAGCGACCGGTCGCCGGTGTAATCACTCTTGGCAGGTCCCTGAAGCGTCGATCAAACCGGTGTGATTAGAATGTTCAGTGTGTCACGTGAACAACTGCTAAATTCAAATCTGCTTTTGTGCTTTGGCTGGTGCGAGCCAGATCGGACCGCTCGAGCTTGTCATGTTATCACAACGATTCAGTGTTTTCAACCATATAATGCTTATTTTAGGTTCCAGACATTTAAATACACATAAATACTAGCAAAACCATACATTAACATTTAGTTTGTAAAATACACACTTATGTATATGGAAATGGCAATAATGATCCTTACAAATATAATCTGCTGACATGTTTTATTGATATCATATAACATTGTGTAGGTAACAACAAAGTTCACTATATTCTTCTCCCAGTTCACCTGAGACTTACTTTAATGTCTTTCCAGAGAAGAGGATGAATTTATGTGTTGTTAATCTCACAGCTCGGATTTAGCACAAACTAACATGGCGCCATCACCTGATATAGATCAACTAATATGGTCATTATAAAGGTGTTTAAACTACCAAATACATTTAGTTCCAAATATTTGAGAATCGTAATATCAGATATTTCATAATATATTGAACACGTTTGTGAATATTTTTAATAAAAAAGGAAAAACTAAATAAAAGTGATACATGTGTCATACAGTGCTATTGTGGCTCTGGTGTCACATGACAAACATGACGCTCACCATGGAAAAATAAAGGCTTATGTCTTAAAAAAAAAATGGTTGCATTAAAAACCTCATGCTGATGGCTCAGGTAGAATATTTTAAACTCATGTGTGAAAGGTTTAAATACTTGTCTGTCTCATTAATGTTAATCAAACAACACAAGATGTTAAATAAATGTATACATGTTAAACCTAGTGTATTAGAAAAAAACAGTTTATTTAATATTTAATTTGTATCTATTGTATTTGTCTTATGTTTTGTCATTTGCTTCTTTATTTTATATATAAAAATAACTATGCGTGTGTGTGTGTGTGTGTGTGTGTGTGTGTAATTTACAGAGTTGGGCAGTAACTAGGGTTGGGCCGATAGATGATGCCATTGTCCATCGCACCAGATCATACAGAGTGCCCCAGCCTGAGCTGGAGGCATCCGTCATCACCACATTCCTTCTGGAGGTTGTTCCCAACTGTAAACCCTGACTGAAACGGGCAAGAAGTTGTCCAAGCGCCACAGCTTTGATGCAGTGATGGGGTACCTTGATATAAAAGCAGCCCAGGCGCATGGCGAGACGGAACTAGTGGTCGACCAATATATCGCCAAAGCGATATCGGCCGATATTTGCATTTTCAAATATCGGCATCCCGATAAGATGTGTTCAAAGGCAGGACTTTTATTTTGACGAGCGCAGACTTTTTTTGATGGCGCTGAAAGCGGCAGGCGTCTGAGCACATAGTGCTCACACTCTCCTCTTGATCTCTGTCATCGTAACAGTTCTGTCTAATATGGATAGAAGTCTGTCTAATAATCAGATAGAATGGTTAAATAAATAAATGAATGTATATAAAAGTATTATAGCGAATGCTTTATATTATTAGTAATAGAAAGGCAAACATAATACTTTCTGCTTGCTCAGTCCTTAATAAAATATGCATTTATATCATTTAAACACATCTTTGAATGGCCATTGAACATTTAATTTCACAAACCTTGCAAACTTAGTCAAATCCAGCTGTGAGATCTTGTAAAGTGTGCATTTTATCCAGCATGATCAGCGTGTTCTCTGTGTGACGGTCGGTCCATGTCAATTTAATGCTTTAAACTTTAAACTCAGTGATTTCAAATTATGCTGCTTTATGCATTTGCCCACTGTCATATTCATGTCATTTTCTCTGTGTGCTGTATGCAAAATGAGTGTTACCATGGCTTTATTTAAAAATATGATTCCCAATGCACACAAACTTCCCAGAATACTGAGTGCCCTGTTGGTTACAGTGTTTACTTCCTTTTAATTATATTTTTATTAAATATTCTTTTGTTTGTGAAAAATACTTTGTCATCTAAAGTGTAACTATGTTTATTTTACACATTTATTTTTTAATCCATTTTCAAATTATTACAAATTTCTTAAATATTAATAATATCGCTTTATATCGCTATGCCCCTTTCCAAGATATCGGTCGACGACTAGATGGAACGGGCTTTGCTCAGTGTTGAAGGGGCTGCATGTAAAGCAGGCCCAGGGAATAGCTGAGGAGGCAGCAGGACAGGACGTGCCCTGTTAAAAACCTCCACCGCTCAGAGTTGCTAAGTGGTGGAGAATGATCTCAGGCTTCTTCAAGGGGTTCCGGCATTTGAGACTGGCCTCTCCTCTCCTGCTGCATGCAGATCAGGATGCCTTCTTGGTCAGGTCCAGCACTACTTGAGAGTGGGACCTTGGCTTTGAGGATACCTCCGGCTTTTGGATGTCAGGCTCAGGATTATTGAGAACGAGGATCGCCCGTGCTTTGCAGGCTGCTGTGGACACTGGCTTGACTGAAGCTAGGGCAAAAGCAGAGCGGTTTGAGCATCATGACCCTTAAGCCGCTGTTTGAAGTGGCTCAAGGGGAGCTCTTGAAGCTCTCGGACTATAGGCTTACTGCTGACCATTCTCATGGCAAGAAGGGTTTAACAGCCTGAGCCAACAATGACCTGTAAGAGATAGCTGCCGTCTGAGTGCTAGTACTGAGACAAGCGCTTGAGGTAGTTCAATCATGCAGATTCATCATCTCAGAATGGGAAGAGCTGCAACCATGCACTTGAAAGGCAGGGACAGACCAAGCGGTAGGACGCGTGTACCAGATAAGCCACCCCTCGAAGGTGAATCTCAAGAAGCGGCACCTTACAAGCAGTGTTTCGCACTCACTCGAAGAACATGAAATTTGTTGTCCTGCATGGAGAGTCTGCACAATCACCTTTGAAGTACAGGCAGGTCATCTCGAACTGAAGGAGTAGCCTCATTCTATAGTTTTAGAACCCAGTCGACCACGTGGAATGGTCTCAAGCCGCAACATGCAGGAGCTCTATTTTATTGATGATGGCTCACCACCTGAAGGGAGACAGATGGCATGGAATATGTGAGGAGAATTTGCCTTTAAAGATTGGGTCCGCTTCACAGTGATAGTTTTGCATGGCACTCAGTGCCATCCAAGTGGTGATGAGCTGACAGCAAGTCGATGGGTTACTCGAGTCTGAGTCTGCAGACCTGACCATGTTTTGGTAAGCTTGTCATGCACCGCAGGACCTAAAGGGAGCTGGATGCTGACGGAGGAAGGTTAGGCGTCCTTGAGGGAACCATTCATCGGTAGGCTCTTCGGGGCCGACTCCTCAGAGCGAGTTCCTCTCACACTGCGATGTGAGAACTTGGATCAAGCTCCAAGTCTAGCTGGGCCGTAGTAGTCTGAGATTGAGAGGGAGCATCAGGCTCTTCGCCAGAACATGCCAACTCATCAGAGTCAGATGCCGTCAAAAACATGGAGTTATCGACAACCACCTCTTCCTCAGAAGTGCGAAATAGACCAAGCTGCTCGCATGCGACGAGGGTGCTGATCCTCACATGTAAAGCACACCGGGCATGAGGCGCTGGGAGAGTGAGCGCTGGGCACTGGGCAGCCACCACATCACTCAAGCCCCAGAAGATGTCCCTGCTGTTCGCTGCTTCTTCCTCTTTGGAGAGAAAGGAGTCGGAGAACAGATCAGGGAAAAGGCGATCTGAAGCGAAGGCGGGCAAGGTTCATATTCTCAATGAGAACATGAAGCTTGGTGAGTGCAGCCTCTGTGGAAAACCCCAGAGAGGCAACACACTCATCGTGACCGTCCGCTTCATGCAAGTGGTCCTTGCACAAGCTACACTTGCAAAGTGACATTTGAAACAACACTGAAATTTGCTCAGAAAATTTGCTCTTTCCAGCACCAGATGGCGCAGGGGAACTCCTTCCACTGCATGTGGCTTGGTTCAATAGCGGAGAGAGCAGGCTGAGCTTCTTACTGCATCGCGCAGAGTTAGCGAAGAGATGGTCTGCCACTGAAGGAGGAGATTCTGATGAAATGGCTCCGGCCAAAATATATAGCATTTGGCTTTGCCCCTCTGGCAGGCTCGAGTGCTATTGGTTTGTGCAGCTACACAAACATTAACAAATCGGCTTTAGTAACAGAGCAAACAGAAAAATCCCCAAAGCAGTCATCAAACGACGACACAACAGGAGTTACCTTTCCAAAAGGAACTAAGGGATTTCTAATTTCCTGTTTGCTTCTATTTTGCTCTTCACTCAACACATACCTCAAGTCTCTCTCTTTTCTCTGTTCTTGTGCTGTTTTCCATGCTCTCTTCTGTTCTTCTGGATTGATCTTGTGACAGAAAAGAAAAGGCCATACATTAAACATGAATGTTGTTTTGGACCCCACTGCTTTTGTGTTTTTCTTTCTACTGTTATTATGATTTTGTCATATCGTGCAGCCCTAATAATGGTATAATTGTTGAATTATTAATAAAATTAGTGCTGTCAAAACTAACGATTAACGAGGCAATTACATTTTCAGTTTAACGCAATAAAATATTTAACGCAATTAACGCAGTGCAATGTCATGGTCTGGAAGGTCATGATGTTACCTAAAAGGCAATTAAAACTGCCTTAAATTGTGCATGTAAAACTGTGCATATCATTTTAAATGAGTCACATTTAAAGAACATGTCTCTGAAATAGTTTTCAAAACTGTCCTGGAGCAGCCCAGCACTCTCCCTCATCTAACACACCCGATTCAACTTCGTCCAGCTCATTTGAAGAGACTTTAAAACCTGAAGTGGGTCAGAAAAGGTAAAGTGATTTGAGAGAAAATACGATCGTCAGATATGCGTCACATTCAGCTTGACAGGTCTTAAAGAAATAGCAGCCAAAATAACCTAATAACCAGCTGCTGTGATGTCTGTAGTATTGGTATCAGTGATACTGGCCTTCAGTAATAAAAAAGAGCCATTAAACAAATATTAAAAATACAATGTCTTCATGTTGTTTTACATTAATTTGAAGATTTAATGTGAAATTATTGTTATATATAAGTATATTTAAAACTTTAATTGGGGGTTCATCGTGATTAATCGCGATTAATTTCTGAAATTTTTTATTAATAAGTTAATTTTTAATCAATTGACAGCACTAATAAAAATGTAAGAACAAATTAGGGTAAATAAACCCTTTAGAGACATCAGGAAACCAAATATGTGCTCTTACCACTTTGAGATGTCCTGTTTTGCAGGTCTTCTCTCTCCCTTAATGCAGTGTTGTACATCTCACTAGTGTAGGACTTCTGTTTATTATCAGTAAACAGATTCTCAATTCTGTTCATCAGGTCACTCATCTCTGACTGGTTGTTCATGTTCTTGCTGCAGGTGTGAAATCTTCCACCACATTTCTTCAGCAGCTGCTCCAGAGTAGAGTCTTTCTTCAGATCATCTATTATAGAGTCAGATTCTTCCTGGCTCTCATAGGTGAAGAGAATCATCACAAACTGAAGAACTCTGTCACCAAATACTCTCTGAAGCCACTCAAGACCCATCTTATCAGCATCTGTTAACTGGCCCAGTCGCACAACAAAGATGAAGGTGATGATTTCATTTTCATTCACTAGTTGACCAGTCAGGGAATCCAGATCAAGTGCAGTTTCATGTAAGCCAATCAGGTTGATCACTGAGGCCTTAATGTCCTGATATCTTCATCTCTTGAAGGAACAGTCATGGATATTGCTACATTTTCAATATTTGGTTGTATTTCTCCAAGTAGAATATTATTGTGTTGATACTGGACTGCAGCAGAGTTTCCAAATAATACAATGGTCAGAGCGGTGACCTAAAATAAACAGAAGAACCCTTCTCAGATTCAATAATACACTGCAACTTGAGAACAAGTCTCTTTGAGCAAAAACATAAAAAAGTGAAAAAATGTTAAAAGCTGGTGTTTGTTTTCTTACCCATACTGCTGAGCTCAATAGAGTCAGACAGTTGAGGTGTTCCACTGTCTCTCCTTTTTCAATAGGCTGTTCATTATCCTGAAAAGATACTGTAAATTAATCTTTAAAAAAGGCTTTTGAGTGTGCAGAATGCATAGCTCAGAATCTGCTTTTCTAGACAACTCTCTTTATATTTACCTTATATTCACTGTATGAATGATGTTTGAGTATCAAATCATGACACATGCTTTTATGTAGCAGGGTCCTGCACATGGATGGGAATAATATTCACATTGTCAATTGCAGTGCAGGCCAGGAATCAATAAGGTGGACTGGGTCCAACAGATTGGGGGCACTTTAATCGGCATGCCTGGTAAATCCCGATTTAGGCTAAATATTATTATTAAACTTATTAAGTCACCTCATTGTCTGTGATTATGACCTGTGAAGAAAATATAGCCACAATGTGCAGGGTTATTTTGTCTACTTGATGTAGTAGATTTAATGTGGGTGCAGTTCGAAGTTGCGACCTTTATGTTAAGCAAGTGAGTCGGTACTGAATTAAATTAGTGCTTCTGTCGGAAAAGCGGGTGAGTTGTTGCTAAGTACCGCTGGGTTTACCAAACAGGACCTGCACATGACACTGTGTTATAGATCTAGTCAAACAGGATTTGTGGTTTACAGAAGCATAGTCAGATCTCCAGGAAATCACATGACATCTTTTCCAAAATCACCTGACCAACCATGTAACTTAATACAACCAGCAGTAAATACAGTCAACTTTCAGAACTTTTTCCATCAAAATTAGACATTACTACACCATGACTGTCACTAGAACCTTCACAATAATATCTTTTTCTTGATATTCTGTCCCTTCACGTATATGTATATATATATATATATATATATATATATATATTATTCATTTCCACATCACACAGGAACACAGTCCAAAGCTGTTTTTGCTATAGTCTTTGTCATTTACGAAGGACTCTGAAGGACAACCATTTTCTACTGAATCAGAGCGTGTTTCTGATTTTGACATATGAATAATTAAACTAAATAATTAAAAACAAACCGATAAATATGGAATCTTATTGCAGTTTTATGTCTCTATATCATATGTCCATCATCTGAAGTCCAAGTAGGCATATGAAAGTTCCAGATGGTCCTTACATATAGATACTGTGAAAGAAAGTGAAAATGTTCTCTTTTTGTGATTTATGCGGTGACTCTCATTAACTAATCATTTCATATCTGAATGATTAGATGATTTATTTTTTAACAAACCATTATCGTTTTGTCTTACATTTCTAATATGGTACTATAACACATGAATAAATATTTTATGACTTGTCATGGTTAAAAGAAAACTTATCGCGAGCAACCTACTGTTGTTATTAGTTAAGACTTAATTGTAAAGTTCAGCTTTAGCTTTCTTTAACTAATAAAGTTCCCCATGTTTGGATTTTAATTAGCTTAAGTTGCTTACTGGTAAATTTACCTCAGAAAAGTAATTCACCTAACAGGAAATTTACATTTATGATTTACACTTTAAAACAATTCTAAGGTATCACAGTGCAAGTCATTTAGTAAAAAAGAATAAAAAGTATATTTTATTGTCTTACCGTATTCTCCGCGTTGAGGGAGTCAGAAATGTGAAAGTACATCTGGCTGCACGTGTCGCTCCGCCATACCTACTCTGATTTGCTCGATTGTCTCTCATAGGCATACATGATAGGAAATATGTTCGTGTTTTTTTTTTTTTTTTTTTTTGTAAATGTGTTCGTAGTCGCTGTAGATCGTCGTATATGCCGTTTAAATATCTAGTAATGCTATGTAGTTTCTCAAAGCCTTCATTATAATGCACGTTAGTAATAGCCTGTATGTCCTCTCTGAAGTGTTTGTTTTGCTAAATTAAGATGATCTTTAGACTTACGCATCTGAACAACCCACAACATACAGCAGGAGGCCAAATATTGTTTATTTTTATTAAGTCAAATGTAATATTTTATATGCAAGCTATTGGTATAGTTGAGGAATTTTGTGGTAAATAGGTAAAGTACTTCATATCTCAAAAAACAGCATAAACCTACTGATGAGAGAATTTTTTATTTTTTATTTTAATAATCACTCTTATAAACACACCATAAGCGGTAACACAAAGTTAACAGTAGGAGGGTTAAATAAATGTGAAATACAAGCATGTTCAAAAAAAAATCAATTCACTTGCATTTTATGTGCTTTCAGTCTTTTTTATTCTCAGCCAGAAAGCGCTTTGCTTAAATGTTTGTCCAGAGAGTGAGTCTCCGTTAAACTTTACAGAGCGAGCTCCAGCACCTCAACAGACAAAGCACAGTAAGCTAAAATATACATTTTCAGTTAGACATTTAAAGTTTGAAATTCTACATGTAACAAAAGTAACTGCACTTTTATAAAAACAGCAACTGTAACTAATGTGACAGATTTAGTTTTTTACAGAGGTACTGTAATCTTTTTCCAGCACTAATATAAAACATGATATTTCTGCTCCGTAACAACGGGTGTCAGAAACAGAAAGTAGCGCAGCACTGCTTTGTTATTGTTGATTCAGTGAAATCATCATTCAGTTCAGCTCTTTTCAATAATGTCTTTGCAATCAGTCAAGTGTCCCAACTAAGCAAGCCAAAGGCGACAGTGGCAAGAAACAAAACTCCATCGATGACAAAATGGAGAAAAACCTTGGAGAAACCAGGCTCAGAGCGAAACCAGCATGGTGTGGTTTATTCCCAGGCTGCAACACAGGTCAGATTGTGCAGAGGGCTTGGTGGTTCCCATGTTCTTGTCCCGATGGCTGTCTAGTTACGCTTGTCTTCACAGGGATCTCTCTCTAGGGCTTATCTAGTTGACATGTAATGTAAATGTCCCATCACTACTCATGCCTTCAGCGTGAATCCTCTCATGTGTTTTCAGTGTGCTGACTGAGTGAATCTCTTGTCACAGTGTGAACACTTGTAGGTTTCTCTCAGTGTGAATCCTCTGGTGCCGTTTTAAATTGTATTCCAAATGAAAGTCTTCCCACACTCAAAGCACACATAATCTCTTACACCAGTATGTGTTTTCTGATGTGATTTTAACGTTTGGTGCAGGGAAAAGCTCTTTCCACATAAAGAACATGGATATGGCTTCTCCTTCATATGAACTGTCAGGTGTTTCTTCAGGACTGATGATTCAAGAAATGTTTTGCTGCATTGATCACCGCTGCCGGCTTTTCTCCGGTGTGGACCCTCATGTGTATTTTAAGGGTGGATGAGCAGCTGAAACTCTTTCCACATTGATCACATGTGTGTGGCTTTTCTCCGTGTGGATACTCATGTGGTTTCTAAGACTTTGTTTGTGTGTGAAGCTCTTCCGCACTGAACACGCGGTCGGTTTCTCTCCAGTGTGGATCCTCTCATGTCTATTCAGATTTCCTGACAGACTGAATCTCTTGTCCAGTGTGAACACTTGTGTGGTTTTTCTCCAGTGTGAACTATCTGGTGCTGTTTTAAATGGGATTCAATTAAAGTCTTCCCACACTGAAAACAGATATAATCTCTTACACCAATATGTGTTTTCTGATGTAATATTACACTTGCCTCAGGAAAAACTCTTTCCACATGAAGAACATGAATGTGGCTTCTCTTCATTATGAACTGTCAGGTGTTTCTTCAGGGATGATGAATCAAGAAATGTTTTGCCCATTGATCACATGTGGACGGCTTTTCTCTGTTATGGATTCTCATATGTTCTTTAAGGGATGATGAGCAGCGTGAATCTCTTTCCACATTGATCACATTTGTGTGGTCTTTCTCCGTGTGGGTCCTCATGTGGTTTCTAAGACTTTGTTTTGCGTGTGAAGCTCTTCCCACTGATCACAAATGTGTGGCTTTTCTCCTGTATGGATTCTCATGTGTTCTTTAAGGAATGATGAGCAGTGAAACTCTTTCCACATTGATCACATTTGTGTGGTCTTTCTCCTGTATGGGTCCTTGTGTGGTTTCTAAGACTTTGTTTGTATGCTGAAACTCTTTCCACACTGACTGCAGGTGAATGATTTCTCAGCTCTTTTTTCCTTTAAGAATTTATTTTTAGTTTGCAAGCCACTCAAAGGTTTCTCTTCAGGTTTGACATGATGTTTCTCCTCCACTTCACTCTCCTCGTTCTCTTCTTTATAGTCTGAAATGAAAGAAAAGTCAAACATTTTCAGGAGACAGGAATATGATATCAAAGGACATAAAGTGAGCCCTGATGTAATAGCAGAAAAAGAAACTGTTATAAAAATGACAATCATTTATCATTTTTTAATTGGATTAATTATATGATCCCTATGTTACACCTGCTTAAAGATGTAATATTAAGGGAGACAATCCAGTGCAATGGATTGACATGATATTTATTACATCAAAATACAATCAATGTATGTATCAGCGCTCGTCATTGAAATCAAATGAATGATGCACAAAATGAAGATGTTGTCAGGCTCTATAATTACCTATGGTCAACCAATATGGATTTTGTTAATGGCCACCATAGGTTGAGAATCAATCTGGCCGATGGCTTATGAGGCGAAATGATAACAGTTGAGATACCTCCTCCCTGATAATCACCCCCGTCCTCAATCGCTCTATCACGGCTCCCGAAGATGGGTGGGAAGAGAGAGAGCGGACATTTCAGGAGTAGATGCAGTGATGGAGGCACACCTGAAGAAATGGAGCCTCATCAGCCGTTAAAAGCAACGCTCTCTAGGAGACGTCATTTCCGTCAATGCACACTGGTTCTCTGTCCAGGAAGGTGCGTTGAGGACTCGCCACCAAGTCTGAGCACCGGACTAAGTGTAGTAGAACCGCACTAACCACACGTCAGCCCAGGATGCGACGTCATCCTGCAATGTGCTATTAGCAGGAGGATAACAGCAAAAAGCAGTCCCCCGACAAGAGGAGTATGCAGCGGTACTCAGCCTACCTGGACCCTTCCTCCATGAACACTGCAGACCCCACCAACCCATGCAAGTAGTCAGAACCAGATAATCCTGTTGTTTTGGACACTAGTTCCTTTTGGACACTTATTCCCTCTCTTTTTTTTTTCGTAAATAAAACCTCTCAGGACCTGAGCTGCCATTGTCGTTTGGCATTCCATGACAACAGTAAATGAGAAACATGCAAAAAATTGGTGAAACTAAATGAACATTTATTATGCATAAATATTTATTAAAACCTAATTAAAAATGCAAACAATTGAGGTAGCATTTAGTGTAGCCTTTCCTTCTTCTTTGCTGAAACATCTACAAAAATAAAGAAATATTTATTGCTTAAATTTAAACAATTTAAATTTAACAACAGAGCAGAGCAGCTCCTGAAACTATGTTGGATTCATGACTAATGAGAGACATAAACCATAGTGAACTATAACTTTGATAGATAATTGTTATAGAAACTAATAACATGCATTACAATTGAGTAGAAATTTAGTTTAGCCTTCTGCATTTTAGCTACAACATCTACAAATAGAATTTACTAAATTGAAACATTAAAATGTAAACAAAGGCAAGCACCTGAAGACATTTAGTTATTATGAGATTAACTTAGCCTTCAAACTTTAGAATTTGTGAAACTAATACTGTGTTTGATCAATGTAAAACATTTTTAATATCTACTGGATACTAAATATTCTGATTACTGCTATTAAAGTGTTGACTAAACTGTTTTTCTTTGTTTAGTAGCCTAAACATCTTAAGTGTTAAAGACATTAAAAGGATAGTGTGTTTAGCATGCAGACAAACATGGGGTTTATAGGCTTAAATGCTTTACCTAGATCTCTTCAGCTGTTGTTTTTTCTTCTTTTGAGCTAAAGAAAAACTTGAAAGATTGTGTGTATTATTATTATTAGCCTATTATGGCATAGAAATTGATTTTAAAAAATTGTTATTAACCGGTATTTCTTCTACCTGGAACCAGGTTTCGAAAGTAATAATACAGAGGAAGCAGGAACAGAAACATTAATAATATTGATTCTTTCAGGCCCTGTTGGAAAGAGAGCGGTGCACATGGTTGCCAGGTTGACAAAAATAAGTAACACTTGGTAGATATTTCTGTATTGAGCAAATGTGAAGCTCTTTTCAGGGATTGCATCTCCTTATATCAGGCAACCCCAGTCGTGTTCCTCCGCATTAACGGACCAATTAAACAACATTCTTGAGCTGCTTGTCAGTCTCATTTAAACTCAATTCATTCTGTTAGTAATATTCACGCTCATATGGCAAATGATACAAAAGTGTTCTTAAATAATAATCACTGTGATACACTCGGTATTCTTCTAACACAACCATTTTGAATGTGACAATACAGTGAGTGTTGAATTCACAGGTAATTCAGATAATTAAATAATATTGATTATTCTAGCTTTAAGAAGCTGCCACATGGTTCACTAGATGATTCAAATGTAACAAATTGGGATATTTCTAAGATTGAGACAATGTTGAGCTCTTTTCAGTGATTGGCATATCTCACTTATACAGACAACAGTGCTGCTGCATCTCATCAAACCTGTTGAGCCTAAGTATTAAACAATCATCTATATACTATGAATAACTCTGATATTTCCAAACTTTTCAGTTCTTAAACTCTTTGCTTGAATTATCCAACAACCCGTCAGCCATTCTGGAAAGTTACATTTACTTGATACATTTGTGTTTAACTGTTTATTGCTTTAAAAAATAACAACAAAACACACAACGTTGTAAACTATATTGAGAAATGTAAAACATTTTGGTAACAGTTTCACAAAAATATAAAATACAATATTAATATAAAATAAAGAGCTAAAAAATACATTTAGATTGATCTGATGTTGACAATCAAAATGAACGTTTCTCAAACCTCACTTACTGACCATTTGCTAAAAACTAAAATATGAAGAAAATTTTGTACCCATTTCATACTAGTTTAAATATTAATCTAAATCTGATGAACAGCTTGAAGCTTTATAACATTAAAATTCTTCATGATCATGACTGAATGAAGAATGAAGAATAAACACCAACCTCTCTGTTCTTCAGGGTGTTTTATTCTGCAGGGTTCTGGATCACTCATGTTCTCACTTTCCTCTTTAATAAACTCAGTCTTTATAGATTCCATTTCTTCCTGATGGTCTGATGCTCGTCTGCCTTGTAAACTGATGGGAAATCCAGCATTTATTGGTGAAATTACTGACCGTGTGATTGTTGTGGGAGGAGCTTCACTGAACATGAATTTCTGTGTGGAAGCAACAATAAATCAGTTGCTGAGTTTGTGTTTTTAATTAAACATTTATAGCATTTATGTAAGTGAAGCAAATGCCCTCCAATTTCTATCTTTGAAGAGACCATAGTCTAAGTGTTGTCTCTCTGTAAATCATTATATTAACAATAGAAGCACAGAGGATGCAGTATGCACAGTGCTGCACTCTGTACTCACACACTTGGAACAATAACAACACATATGTTGGGATGTTGTTTGTTGACTTCAGCTCAGCATTTAACACTGTCATTCCCTCCAAACTGACCACTAAACTTGGAGACCTGGACATTAACACCTCCCTCTGAAACTGGATTATGGACTTTCTGACCAACAGGCCTCAGCATGTTAGGTCGGGCCACACCTGCTCCACCACCATCACACTCAACACCGGCGCACACAGGGCTGTGTGCTGAGCCCATTCCTCTTCTCCCTCTACACCCACGCCTGCAAGCCTGTGCATGGATCTAACTCCATCATTAAGTTTGCAGATGACACCACGGTGACTGGCCTCATCAGAGACAATGATGAGACTGCCTACAGGGAGGAGGTACAGCACCTGGCCAGCATGGTGACTGACAACAACCTGCTCCTTAACACCAGCAAGACAAAGGAGCTCATTGTGGACTTCAGGAAGAAGAAAGGAAGCAACGCATGACCCTATCCACATTAGCGGGATGGTTGTTGACGTGTCTCCAGCTTCAAGTTCCTGGGAACCACCATCTCAGAGGACCTTCCTGGACACTAAACACCTCCAGCCTGGTCAAGAAGGCTCACCAGCCTCTTCTTCCTCAGAACACTGAAGAGACCACCAGCTGTCTTCAGCCATCCTGGTGAACTTCTACGGTGTGTGATCGAGAACATCCTGACTAGGGCTGGGCAAAAATCAAATGCGTAGTTCACTGACAAGCTACACAAAATCCGTTCAAAATCGCTGGCATTCATTGCCGATTTTGAACACGATTTGGTAGCTTGTCAGTGAACTATGGCTCTGTAGTAAATGCCCTCCCGAGCATCAATTACATTTACTGGGAGCAGAGTGATTAATAATTGCTCAAAGCGCTGAGAGAAAATGTTGCCGCTCCACTCGCTCACATACTCTGATCTGAATGCACGTGCTGGAGATTACCTACTTATCACAGGAGCAGCTTTACTGACGAGATGGCGTGAAAATCGCATTTGAATATTTTGCCCAGTCCTAATCCTGACCAGTTGTATCACAGTCTGGTATGGGAATTGCTCAGCTGCTGACGCAAGGCACTGTAGAAGGTGGTGAAAACCGCCACGCATCACAGGGACACTACTTCCTGCTACTGAGGACACCAGAGGAAGCTGCTCACGCCGAGCTCGCAGCATTCTTAAGGACTCCTCTCACCTTCACCTAGACTGTTTAACCTCCTGCCTCGGAGGCAAACTGGAATATTTTTTAACTGTCCATTGCACTAGTGTAAATGATGTTCATATGTTCATACTATTTTCTGTTTACAGTGTACATACACTTATTACACAATCCATCTGTCTAGTATGTTCATAGTACACCATGCTGATAGTATTTAAAAATCTGTAAGTTATGTCCATAAGTACTGCCTTATCTGTATATTTATTGTACATTTGTAACACATTGTAGACACTGTATATCCTGTACTTACTGCTTATTGCACTTCTGGTTACTCTCACCTTCATTATTTTTAATAAGCTATTTTTAATATAGCAATAAAGCAATTCAATTATAACTTGTTATAGTTATATATGTGAAGAAACCGATTTAAACTTATTTAAACAGTAAAATACCACAAAACAACATTTATAGTTTTAAAACCTCCCACGTGACTCATTATGAAGTATTTAGCGTATCTGTTATTAATTTTAGCCACATATAGTAACTATAAGACATTTGATCCCCAAAGATAAACCTGAGAGAAATAAGGTTATAAATCAAATCTCAGCAGCAGCAGTAACGTTACTTGATATCTGTCCGCATTCACTGCACGAGACGCTCATAACAACAACTTTATCAGCGCTAACAGCGACACAATCAAACACACAAAAGCGCTCAGGTCTTCGTGAACTGAACAGGGTTTCCTCACATGCTTGTTGCCTGCTGTTCTGAGTGTTTAAGTCAGCAAACACACAAACGGCGCTGAACCCGCTGAACTCATGTTTGTGTAAATATGAGAAACACCGTGAACCGCTCTGGAGTCTCGACGCTGACTGATTGCGCGGGAAGGCGCGAGTAGTGACGTCTTCACGGCGAGGCGAGATCTTCTTCTCGCGATTTTGCGATTTGGCTAGCAATGTAAGGTGCATTTCTGCCACCTACTGATCTGGAGTGTGGATATTAAACGCTATATTTCAATATAACAATGGGTAATGGGAATGGGGCAGAAAACAGTTGTTTCAAATTATATCCATTATTCCTGTATTATTTTTATACTTGAACAATTCTGTTTTGATCGATATCACTAATCTGTTAGGAAGAATGAGTTGATTTAAACCTTGAGCCTGCTCAGACTCCTGCACTGTATGAGGATCCTTCATCACCAGGTGTCCTACACATGCAGCAGATACATCTTCATACAGCTATGTCTCAACATCCATCTGTTTCACCTCTTAAAGTTGCACTATGGACCTTTATTTGTTCAAAATTAACATTTTATTTAATGAGCGAGTACATCATGAATCTATGTTTTGTCCTGAATCGACTACGGTGAGCTTATAATAATGCAGTTTTATTTATTAACTGCTAGAGCACCAAATGTTACTCACTGTAGATTTAATAAGATTTCCAGATGATGAAGGTTAATCCAAGACAGAAGGGAACACAAGCATTCCAACAACAATAACCGCAACTGAAACAACAAAGGAGAGATCTTAAGGCAGTAAATGAGTGACATACAGGTGCTGAGGGGTAACTGATAACTGACTAATGAATTAATGCACTAATGACAGGTCAGGAACAGAACCAATCAAGGGCTAACAGGACCTAAACTAGAAGAGAAGACAGAAACTACATGAAACACTCAACAAAATAATTTCTATCTGTGATATCAGCCTCCCTGAAGGCCGACCTTGCTACAAGAAGGACCAACGGTGGAGGGAGCGTGGAGGGTGGGAGGCAAAGGCTTGAGAAGGGCAGGCGTGTGGCTCTGACGGAGGAAGAGCCAGGACGGTAACAAGTGGGAGCTGGAAGCCATGGTGGAGCCAGGGTTGCAGGGCGGCGAGGAGGTCTGAGGAGTCCCCTAGACTCGACGGCAATGGAGCTGGAGACTGGTAAACCCATGGTTTATCCACACCAAGATGGAGAGCTGAGGGTGAGCAGAGAGGCTGATAGGATCCAGCAGAAGAAAGGAACAGATCAATGAGAGGAGGCGGAGAGGGAGGCAGGGTGGGATATATGCCAATCAGACAGTTCAGATGAAGGTTGAGTGATAATTATATATCCATATCCAAGTCGATTGTGTCATGATTCTGTAATGAAAGTTTACACAGACTGTTAAAGTACCAACTGTTAGTCTTTGTACAATGTCTGTGATTATGTAAAAGAGGATATACTTATCTTTTTCATAAGTATCTAAAATATCTAAAAAAAATTATCTAAAGAATAAAAAGTATTGCTTAGATAGATAGATGGATAGAGCTGTAAGGGTAGAACCAACAATAAAAACTATATTACATTATAATAAAAAAATATTGCATGTGGGTGAGGCACCAGCACGCTTGGACTGGGTGCAAGGCTAGCCTGAGGAGCCAAAGACACACTTTTATAATCTGACAAAACAGACATTCATCAAAACAATACCAGCCCGTATTATACATGAAATAGACATTCTAAGAAGATATTTAGTAGTTCTACATTAAAACAGAACACAAAACAAGACTGTT
This sequence comes from allo-octoploid hybrid of Carassius auratus x Cyprinus carpio, assembly GCA_024542945.1. Lineage (NCBI taxonomy): Eukaryota > Metazoa > Chordata > Actinopteri > Cypriniformes > allo-octoploid hybrid of Carassius auratus x Cyprinus carpio. Next base: position 19,548,008 of record CM045074.1, on the reverse strand, counting down.
CAACCAAGAACAGTTTTGATTATTAACTAAGTAAACCCTATTTGCATTGGGCCTACACTTCGTGCATAGAAGAGCTTCAAAGTTTAAACGTTGTACCTGAAACATGAGAAATTTATGTGGTAACTGATGACACTTTAAATAGAATTAAAATATGAATATAATTAAACATAATCTAAATGTGAGTGCATTAAGTAAAGTTTATTAATTCATATTAAATCATTTGAAATACCCCAGGTGTCAATACAGAGAACAGGTGGTAACACGCATCTCTGAACTATCATGAATGACCACCAGAGGGCAGGAGAGGATTAAGAAGAAAAAAAATGTAATCAGCGTTTGTTTTGAGATCGTATCAACATTGTATTAGAAATTTAATATTTTAACATCAACAATAAAAAAAATTAATTATAATAAAACATGCATCAGTTTTATGAGGTGCTTAACAGAAAATGATATACTTAGTTAATGTACTAAGTTGGCCTCTAGATGGGCAAATGAAAAGTGATTCGTTTGTATTCTGATATCACGTCATCCCAAATTGCAGATGCACATGCCACTAAACAAAATGGTCTTGTATTTTCTTATAATAGTTCATTATTTTGAGTCAGTCCTAAAACTACAAGTAGCCTACTAAGATTTAATTACAACAGAAGAAAATGATGAAAACACAAAGCACTTCCTGATCTTTTTGACAATGTTGGTGTTTATTTTAGATTGCATTTTAACTCACAGCTAGAATCAAGAGTGCATGTTTACAAAGAATGGCCATCGAGTTCCTTCCCAGTGGAGAAGCTTACTCTAACAGACCCTTTACCCAGAGTCTCTTGACAAAACACAGATGCTTCTTTCAGGATCCGCTTAGCATTTTTCTTTTCCTCGAGCTGACTGAGAGCTGATCCCAGACCAGCACCACTTCTCTGGGAAGCGTGGTTGAATTGGCCTGGATCGGGTACACGGTGGCCTCAACAGGACACGGTCCATTCTCTTCAAAAATTAAATTAAATAAAATAAAACAAAAGCACCGCCATCTCAATATGGGCCCTGGCTTCAAATAGTGCAGATTTATAAACCAATAAAACAATATGAATGAAAAGGATAGACAAAAGCAACATGTCCTCTTGTGAGGAGGACAGCAGAGGTTTGGCCAGGTGTTGATCAAGCACCAACGCACCTCAGTTTGTTCTAAACAATGAATTTACACCCAAATAAAACTCTCTTAAACAGGGGTGAGGACAACGACTCACACATATGGACGCGTCAGCAGCCAAAAAGCATTTGGTTGATGCTGGATCGGACACCTAGCAGATGTCCACTGCTCTTATTGCAAGCAGAACATTTACAAATTAGACTTGGCTTTAAAACGCACTAAAACCAGCTCTGCATTTGGGGAGGAAATCTAAAATAAAAATAATAAATCTCAGACGAAGTGAGGTTAGGGTTTAGAAGAGAATTGGGAAACTAAAAGGGAAGGGAATGCCATCAAAGATTTGACTAATGAAATAAGTTAACCCTTTCCTCTGATTTTGGATCGAGGGGAGAAAATAAATACTACTTGAGGAAAGTTAATCAAGTCTGAATGCTTCTTCTCACACAAATTAAAGAAATTAATGTGTTTAACATACAGTACAGCGGAAGCAAGAGTTTGATTTTGACGCGATGCCGCTCCATCGCCTACAGCACGCACACTAGTGGAATGCCTTCAGCTTTAAAACCAATAAAATTCTAAACATAAATCAATAAATAAAGAGGCCACTCAGAGTTAGCATGCCTTAAACACAGGTCCCGACCACTGCCTGCGGTCACTGCTCTGTGTCCGATTTTAAGTACTTCAGTGTGTTGGTTGTTTAGTTTTAAAGAAAGTCAAATTCCTCGGCAGCTACAGAATTAAACTACTCGGTTTCATCCAGCATAATGAACAAATAATACTGCCCATGCCACCTCAAAAGACTCTCAGGAGGAAGATAGTCAATCTTTGCAAAATATAATTTAAAATGCACAAAACACAAGACATACAGCAAGAGGCAATTTCACCCATGGGTAACTACCTTTTTTTTCAACTCAAGTTTTATTTTAACTTTAATTTATTAAACTATCGATTTATGTACAAAAACGAGCAAGTTGAGCGTTGTTTTTGGACAGACACAAGCCTTGTGTCTCAGGAGTAGGAGTGCTAATTTGTTGATCAGACTACAAGAGTTTATTGCTTTTTTCTGCCAGGAGAGACATCTAGTTAAACACAGGGTGGATATTTCTCTGACGTGGTGCCAGTCTCTACGGAGGGCTCTATGCGGTCGAGTGCAAGATCGCTGGGTTTTAGCTGCTGCGTGGAAAGTAGCTCCACGGTTTAATGCACCAAAAATTCCACAGCCATGGGAACATAGTTTTTCCGTCGATCTTTGATGAATGCAGTAATCTTTCTGCTTTACCGGTTTTGTCACTGTAGCACAATGATAGCCTCGCCGCGTGAGCAGCGATCTAGGACCATTAGACCGGATGAGAAGAAAATCAACAGGTTTGGGTTTCTTGTGTTGATATGGAGTTACACTTGTCAGGTGATCCAGTTTGAGTGGGTTTGTTGAATGTTACCTTAGTGACCAGTTCACGACCCATTCTGTAGAGAATTAACAATCAGGGGTTTGGATTAAAAATTAAACATCTATTTTATACATCTTAGCTTTCCTTTCGGAAAAGGGGATATAGATAATGACTATATCAGAGAGGTCTCTTATCAGGAATATAACCATCTAAAACCCAATTAAAATCACAATCACAGATTGTTTCCATCTCATTCATTTCTCTCAGATACATTCACAAACTTAAAACATCAGGCATTCTATAGGGCGGTGTTCTGGTCACCTGACTTGAATAAGAGTCTCTGATTGGTCAAGGAGGGAAAGGTGGGAGGAGGCAGGACTCATTTCGAGGGCTGGGATATTTTGTGTGTGTGTGTGTGTGTGTGTAAAGGGGAGCTGCTTTATGAGCTGAAGGCCAGTTTGATGCTGCAGGAGGAGTAGCCCTCATCGCTGGCAGTGCTCTGTAGACTGCTGTGGTCGCCAGATCGGCTGGTGCTGGCTGTGCTGACGCTGTCCAGCTCTCCATGAGAGAACTCTGTGCTCTCCACGCCCACCTCCATCTCTTCTGTGTTCACAGATAGACAGAGAAACAAAGTCAGACAACATGTTCATAGCATTGAAGTGGTAAAAGACAAGAAAGAAAGAAAACAGACAGACAGACAGAAAGATGTATTTAAGTTTACATTATATTTAATAGATATATAAACACATGAAGCTCCAACCTTGGTCTGAGTCGGAGCGGTGGGATCTCTCGGAGCTGTGGGTGGAGCCTATGCTGTCAGTGCGTGTCCTCTCGCCTCCAGGCCCACGCCCGCTAGCAGGTCCAGTCAGCCTCTGGAGGTGACGCTGCTCGCTCCAAACTCTCCAACTGATACTGAGACTTACGCTCCGCTTCCTCCAGTTTCTGTGGGAAGACAAAGAACGGTGACTCACGGATAATTACGGAAAATCACTAACGCGCACGCACAAAAGAATTCATGGTGTAATCAGTGATTATTACCGCTAATGCATAAGTAAAGACACCTTCAGCACTACAAGACCTTTAATTAATTTTGTTCCTTTTATCAGTTCATGATTGGGAAATATTGCAAGCCAGATTCAAGCCTGATTGATTTGCAAGAGCACTAACCAAAATTTGAAACAACTTCATTAACATCATGCTGTATGAAACAGCAGGACGGTGATTTAAAGAGGTGTGTGTTTTGACAAGCTCATGTGACTAATGGATTTGTTTACTACAGTTCTGAACCCAGTTTGGATCGATAACCCCCATGCTGTGACCTTTGTGACCGTGATAATACATTACACTAGAATTATTCAGCATGGGACCCCAGCTACAAACACTAGCACACATGCACACACATGCACACACACACACACACACACACACATAACTGGTCAGGACAGCTTAACCTGTTATTAGGGAAAACCAGTAGGACATCAGAATGAAAGCCAAACTAAAAAACAGGGTTATTATCAATACATATTTTCAACATTAGAAAGTATCTGTCTGTAGTGCTTGACGTGTTTTAGAGAAAAGCTATTAAAGCATAGAAACTGATTTGTCACATTAAGAGATGTGGCTGTGCTTACAGGAAGCTGTGGGTTTTGTAAGAGCATTGTGGCTGTATAAATGTCTGGATGTGAATTTTTTTATAGTTGTAGACTTTTATATAGAATAAATAAAACCGCTTTTATTTGGCAACTGATCAGACTTTATCTCATGTGAATGGACATTCATTTTCAAACTACTGTTAATTTCTTTATGTCTTAAACTTTTTTAATTAAGAAATTATAAATGTAGAACTGAGATGCACATTTTTAATAACATATATACATATAGATCAAGAAATTGTGCATTTTACATTCGTGTTGTTGTTGGTAACAAAAACGAAAACCATTAAAAAAAACTGTTACATTTTAGTTACATTTTAGTTAATTGAAGTTAATTTAAATAAAATACAAATATACATGCAAAACTAAAACTAAAAAGTAAAATAAAAAGCCTTGGCAACTACCTGACATAAACAAGTTTAAGTTGATATATTAAAATTATAAAAAAAAAAAAAAAAAAACACACAAAAGAAAAAAATAAATAAAAAAATTCAAAACATTACTAAATATTTTAATGGTATATTAATAATACTTCAATAACACTGAATATGCTGTTAATAGTTATTCATTTGACATATGGAAGAGTTTGGAAGTTCTGGTGTCTTATCAGCTGTGTGGTTATCTGCCAATGCGATAATCTCAAAATAAAAATAAATGAATTATTTGGCAAAGAAGTAACAACAAATGTTTTAGACAGGAACAGGACATCACAGGCAGAGACAGGGCTACAGGATAGAGTAAATGTGGCAGCAAATTCGAAACTTCAGATTTCCCACATGAGCACCATGCCTCAGTGTGTGGAGCATGTCGAAACCACTAGCCACAGCTCGACATCATTATCTTCATTTAGGAGCTCCTCTCAAGTGTGTTTACCTTTATGTGTGTTTTGGCCTTGTTGAGCAGCCCCAGAGTGGTGTGGCGGCTGCAGTCTGGTCCCAGCGGGATGAGAGTCTTCAATCGCTCCAGACACAAGCGAAGGTGGGCTCGCCTGAAACATGACAAACAGAAACATCAGCCTGCATACACATGCACACGCAACCCTGAAAACGCAATGAACTCGCTGTACCTGTGTGATCTGAGCAACCGCTTACTAGACAACACCTCATTCTCTGGCTTAAACACAAAGCACGCACACACACCCACATGCCACTGACTACTTGAAGATTGTATTCTAGGAACTCAAAGCTGAGATTGTTTCCTTTCTGTTGCAAAAGGAACCTATGTGTCCAACAGTTATTAGTGTTGACTAAAACTAAAAATAAGAATTTTAATACTTGAAATAAAAAAAAGAGTCATAGAACAATAGAACCATATAAAGAACAACAGATGGAACCAAAGAATGGTAGACATAATAGAACTATAGACAGAATGATAGATAGAACAAGAGATACTACTAAAATAAATAAAACCTTAAAAACTAAAACACACATTAGAAACACTAATAATAAAACTAACAACAATTATAATAGTTTATCAACAATCACTGATGTCCAGCACCCCTTTAAAACACAAGCAGACTCTCGGTCTGCGTTTACATGAGCGTGTTTGTGTACAGGAGATCGCTATCAGGCCGGTCCTATAATTGTGTTATTGAGGCTTTTCAACTCTAATTCCATTTGCATTCCACCTTATCGGCAATGAAGATGGCTGTCTCTTTCTCACACACACACACACAACGTCTGTCTGGCCTGTGACAATGGCGGTAGGTTTATCACAAGCCTTATCGCTCTGTCTGAGCACCACTGAGAGGGCACTGTTATCAGGACAGCGCACACACCTGCCGCAGACGCCTCCAGTGTCTGCCTCGGTGTGTGGACATTGATTGATCAACCTGGTGCATTAATGGCTGTAGGGAGTAGACTGGTATTTTAGTCTTACTTGTAGCTCATACAAATGACTGCACCAGGCCTATAATTCATCTACACCCTTTTGCCCTTCAACCCCTTCACCATGGCAACCAGATGTTACCCAAATATCTTTAAAGTACTTCTCACGCTATCTACATATAATCTGTTTCCAGACATGAAGCGGCATGTCACGCACTCAAACAGTGCTTGTGGGAAGGCTGTATATACTGTATGTCGCGTGTTTGCTTTGTCAGTGTGTGGCGAGATAAATGATTTCATTTCAATCGGCAGACAGAGAGCGTGCCAAACAACAATCACCAAGTATGTCGCCTCGCAGGCTGAGTGAAAACAACATCTTTAAAATACCTAATTATTACGCCATGCATTAAATACCTCAGTTTCTGTGGTACATAAAAACACTGCTTGTATAATGCGAGAAATCAAAACAGAAACCAACGCAAAAACACACACACAAAAAAAAAAGTTAGGTGTGTTTCGTTACTATGAATAACTTGCAGTAGCGAACGACAATGCATGTGCAGTAAAGTTATGTAACATAGATGAACTTTATCACGCTTAGCTTTGTTGCAAAATCAAAATTGGTAGTGTGATTCCTACATAGACAGTTACATTCTTAAAAATAAGGGTTCTTTACTGGTATCAATGAAGAACCTTTCTACTTTACAAAATGTTCTTTGGATTTTTCAAATGATCTTCACATTAAGAAAAATGGTTCTTTTAGGAATTATTCACTGAAAATTACTTTGGACTAACCGAAAACAGTTGTTCTATGGCATCACTGCAAAAAAAAAAACATTTTGCAACCTTCATTTATTAAGATTTATTTTTGGCATTTTTGCCTTTATTATATCAGGACAGATCAGAACTGACAGGAAGTGAAGTGGGAGAGAGATGGGGCGGATCGGAAAGTCCTCAAGCCAGGATTCGAACTTCGGGATGCCCGTGCTAACAGCGATGTATGTCGGTGGCTGCCCATAAGGCTATTAGGCCAACACAACCTTTATTTTCAATAGTGAACAGTCTTTGAACCTCATAAATGGCTGATATGAGAAATTTTACATGTACAGATAAATAAAAACAGCCCTCTGCAAGGGAACCTCAACCAAAGGAGCTAATAGTGCAATTCTGCAGACAAAAACAAAATTACCATTTTATTGATACTTTTTTTATTGCATTGCACTGCATTCTGGTACTGCCTTCACCACAAAGGCAAATGTGACTAAAACAAGTTAACTATATTGCTATGCTTCTGTAGGCAGTTCATTTGGATTTGGAACAGAGTAAATGAACGACCCTTGATAATCATGGATGTGCAGAATCTGTGCATCAAAGCCTATTCTTCTGGTCAAGATCTGATGCTGGTAGAAGAAGCCAAGTTTTATACTCCTCTGCATTAGTCACATAGAGAACTCCACAACTCGATTTAATAATAACTCAAATCAAAGCGTGCCTCTTACGCTTCAAGCATTTTCAGACCTGCTCTCTCTTACACCCCGAGCAAGAATTTTACATCTTCACATTTCATTTAAATGACTCATAAATATAAACACACAGCTCATAGTGAGGGCTGTCACGATCGTAAAATGCTGGATTACATTTAATTATCACACAAACAAATGCTATATATAATGTGTATTCATGTGCACTTGCACTGTAATGTTTATACATATACAACTTTTGATAACTAGATGGATCCGTCCTTTCTGTCCTCTGGTGTGGTGGGGTTTTATTGGGTTGAAAACACATGCTTCTCTAGATTCTGCTTGGTTTATTGGTAAATAATGAATGGAGTTGGCATAATGCTATGGGCCTTGCATGGTAATAAGTAATGTCAAGGTCAAGAGGGGTTGACACCATTCGAACACACTCTTAAATTATAATCTGCATCGAGAACAAAATATTCAACACATTTTGCAGTATGCAAAGTATGCAGATTACATACTGGCCTGTCTATTTGCCAACTATCAATATATACACATGTATAATCATAGCTTGCTTCAACAACAGGAAATCTCACATTTTCCCACGCAGCACCTCTGTCTATGCAGCAAACTAAAATCTGCACAGTTCTCCCTGATGAAACGCACATACAATTTTGATTTAAATTGTTCCTGAATCTTAGCATTTTTCTTTAAGTGAGAACACAAACTGCATCCTCTCTCTAACCAGCCAACTATTTATAGCATCACGTGCATGTAATATAGATGAAACCCCAAGCCATAATGATGGCATGGAGTTACCGTACAGCAATGCACCCACACTAAAAATGTCAGAGTTTTTCCTACGGATCCTCCTGTAGTATATTTTCTCCATTGCCTCAGATGATGCCTTTAAAGCGTCGTGTCACATGGCAGGGTTATTGCACACCACTGCACAGATTACAAAGCTGAGAACAGGCTCTGGGTTCTCAAGCCCTAGTTCAATCTGATCAATACAGCAGGACTGACAGCTTGATCTGGGTTACCAGCCTTGTTTTATTTAAAGGTTTGGCCACATGCTTTATGATGTCACAATGGGTGAGCATGCAGACGTGTCCCCATCATATCCGTAACAGTGCCGAGCTCTCAACAGCTCCCAGATTAAATGTGAGCAGTATCCTCCCCACCACATAAACACACAGATGGGAGGCCATTATTGGTGCTAGTCCTCCTTCTCACGTAATCTGTCCAAAAACTGGACTGAAAAGTAATGCGAGCATGACATTAGAGAGATGCACCAACCTAAAAGCAACGTGATAGCCTACTCATGCTGAGAATAAAAGCAACCTTCAAATGTGGGCAGAGGAGGAGGAAGGGAGAGATGGTTGCAGATGTAAAGTTAGAAGGTGGGGGTAGTCAGGATAGAGAGAATGAAAGGGAGATGAATAAAGAGGTAGGAGGAAGAGACAGATACCAGTGGAGGAGAGTAGAGACAGACATCATGACGGCACTATATGTAAACATGCTTGGAAACAAAGAAGCCTTTGAGTCATGCATGGGGTGGACCAATGACAACTTACTGTACAACACAGGAGGGGGTGGATGTGCAAAAATACATATTTTCAAAATCGAATAGTGAGTGGGTTGCCTGCATATAACTAGTCGACGGACTAGTCTCATTCAGCCAACAGAGCATGAAGTAATGTAATAGGCTGCAAGTGTTTTAAAAAAACTGGATTCTTTTAACTTTATCCAGGTCTTGAATGCAATTTTCATGTTGGGATGCTCAAAAAAACTGTGTGAGATGTGATACAAGAAGCAGCACTAAAAAATATCAAAACTACAATCAAACAAATGAAAAATGTGGATGAACTAGTCTCACTTCCATTCATCTAGTCAGTTTGTATGCAACTAGTCAAACATTGAGACCCATCCTAGTAGGGAGACAGAACAAGACCTACATCGGGCTGAGGATATACCTTTGCTGCACCCTGGTTAAACACGATACATAAACACGCACTACAGGCAGAGCGATGGCTACAATCCACAGGGAAATAAAGGAGCATGTACAAATTCAGACAGTAACAGCTGTGGTGGAGCAAGGCCCGCTCTGGCCCATCAGTAACACATGGATTAGTTCACACGTGCTGAGCTGTAATCTGCTCGCATAAGCCCAGACCAGCAGACCCCACTCACATGCCCACAGAGTTTATGTGTGTGGTCATGTGATTGCTGCCCCCAAACCTAAATCTTCTGCAGATGGCTGTGTGCATGGAAAACACAGATTCTCTATTGTGCTCTCTATTATTTAGGTTTCAATTGGCCAGAAGGTTGTGGACACTTTGGATAATCTAATAAACGTGAGGTGATCCCAAAACAAACGGACGGAATCAGAAAACAGAAACATCACCAGATGTTTGGATCACACCACCGCTTCTCAGAAAATCCACTCAATCCATTTTACTTCCGGAAGGCCGCTAATCCAACACAACAAATACACACACAGCGGTGGTGGAAGGGCAAACAGCCATAGGACTCTTCGTAATCAGATCAAAGGCCATGACACACAAAGCAAAGGACCATGGGTACAGATCAATGTGGTTGGTTATGATTGGACTGACCTTCAGGAGGTCCACTGATTGGATGGCTGGATAGTATAGCTTTGTTCCGCATGCCACAATGAGTCCCTAGGCCAACTCAATATATGGCACTCTGTGGTAGGCCCCAGGGCTGTAACCACAACAAACATTGAGGAGGACATGTCACCCCAATATTTCAATCAGTAGTTAGTTGCCCAATAATTTTTTTATTATTTTTTTTTTTTTTCAATGGGCAATTGTCAGGTTAGCCATTTCAAGTTCAATTTGGTCCTTACACCAATTTTGAACGCTTAGTTACATCCTTGCCTTGCCTGCAAACTGTCATACTTTGACACAATGGAGAAACAAAAACCCTTCAAATTTCTTTTTTCAGGTTTTAAGGTGTTGCTGGTGACATTCAACTGACTGTGTCATTCAGGAATGTTACTTGCTTCCTAGATTTCAGCCTGTAATTCAAGAATTTGGTTGTACTAGTAAGGAGTAATAATCTAAAATGTTGGGTGTGGATATATAGCAAGGTTTATGATGGCATCAAGGATGTGGGTTTGTTTGTGTGTTGTTTCTATAACCTTAACCACTAGTAACAATGCATGCTGCATTTGAAGTGAGATGTTGAATGAAACACTGTGTTTCTTTTACAGAACACAGTAAATGTGGGCAAGGCAGAGCACTAGTGGCCTCTGAATCTAAAATGTCCTCTGCTATACTCTTCCGACATAACCCAAAGACTGCCACAGGGGTGTGTGTCCTTCCTGACTCACCAAAACACCCAGAGCTCTGTCAACCTTCCATAGCATGAGTGTGCATCCTACGTGCACTGTGAACATGCCCAGGCATGTGTGAGTCTGCATTGCTTACTTGACCAAAGATCACACTTCCTAAGCTGCTTTTGCTGTCCAAGAAAAGCTTACAAGGCATCAGGTCATAGAGAACAGTCACTTCTCAGTTTCCTTCCAGGGCTTAACGGAATTCCCAGGGAAGCGGAATGTTCTGACTCCAGCTTCCTCTGTGCTGTGGGAGGACAACATGTTAGGTCATCGGCAGAGAGTTCTTGTGGAGCACACTTTGGCCATGGATGACGTCAGTATCTTCTAAGCACACTTTATTCCTAGCTGATTCTTTTGTGGGTGGAAGTGTGTGAGCCAATCTGCCAAGCCTCACTTTCTGAAAAGATCTTTTCTTAGGGCGCTGGTCTATTTTCAGTAAGCCTGCTTGGCAGCTTTATTCCTGAGCCTTTACATTCTGACTGTCAAACACACCACGCCCACACATCCACACTTGTGCTTAACACATATCCAAACACCCTCGCTCATATACCCAATAATTAACAACAACATTGGAAATGAAATCAGGGATTTCAGTTCAATTCGACATCTTTTTAGCTGACATCCGAACTGTGCAACCAAACCCAAGTTCAGGAAGTTGAGGCTCACCACATATGTTCAAAGGCATCATAAGATCAAACGCGGCATGCTTGCATGAACACACGCTGTTATCTGTATATGTGTGGTGGCTTACAAGAGGCGGAATGTGGTCACGAGGCTTTCATCTTCTTCCTCTTCATTTCACATGCAAAAACACTGGCTATCTTACATCTTCATCAAACAGAAACTGCATGTGATGCCTGACACAAATGGTCACCGCTTGCCACCTGGGACTGCAGTAAGGCATTGGCAAGCAGGAAACTGTCCCCTTGCTTCCAGTTGGGCCACTCAAGGCATTTGACTAAGTATTTTGGTATATCAGGAAAGATGGTTGGAAGGGATGTATTAAAACTTTGTGCGGTTGGGATGTTGGTAGAAAAATGTAAATTATAGGTGTCCTATCTTTGAGAACTCTACAAGTCATGCCATGTCAGAGGTAATATGGTTTTGTGTTGGGTGTGGCTGTTGACTACCTTCGTTATAATGCGTTGTGTAATATTTGTTTGTGCTTACACTAAAGGCTGTCCGACAAGCCCTGTCCTCTTTATCTGTAGCAAACCCATACAACCCCAGCTGACTGACAACCCTTCACATGTGTAGACATTATCTGAGAAACCCAGCCGGTCTGGTAGGAGATGAGTCTACTTGCATGCTCACATACATATGGGCATTTAAAACTACTCAAGTAAAACTGTGTGCTTTGGTCCACCAATGATCCTGCAGCAAGTTCTTTGTCCAAGTTTCCAATCTCACCCATGTCCCATCTAAAAAAAGCGTGACACTCCATGACTAAGCTGTGCTTAAGAAAAGTTAACAGAGCTCCAGGTTTTCATATAGAGGGTCACAAAGAAGTTCCTGTTAGTCTAGACTAGAGTTATTTTCTGGTCTTTAAAGTGGAGCCTTCAGTATTCACGTGCATAAAGCCTAAACAGCAGGACCCGCACTGTCGGATCAGATAAGCACTCATGAGACCAGAACATACAGTCCATCTGTAAACACTCATGCATTATGTTCACTATGCACACGGGTGGCTAATTAAAGGAAAACTCCACCCATATGTTTGGGACATTTCAAAGAAATCACACTTGTATTCTTCTAATAGTGTACACCTACAGTAATAACCGGTTCCTTCTGTGAACTTCCTATTATGCAAAGGACATTGTGAAAGAACGGACATATGAGTCGCTCTCATTTCTGTTGTCTCCCTGGACTCTGGGCAGTAATCTGAAGCTGAGGCTGCAGTAGTTGTGCAGGAACGAGGGGTGAGCCATGAGGAGAGTGAATGCCCTTAGATTAGCAGAATTGGGTCACCTCTTACTTTCACTTTTAGGTACCTGTTGCTGCAGGGACAAGCTGAGGACAACTATAGGACAATTCTTCCGTGTTTTAAACCTCCTGTTAGCCTAAGTAATGCAGTTTTTATTTTTCATATTTAATGAATTTTGAAAAGTAGCTTCAATACTTGAGGTGAAAGGATTTTTTTAAAGCACTAAAATTATTCAATTAAACTTTATTAATTTACTTGGGAACCACATTTTTGGAACTGTTTTTTATAACTTTTATAACTTAAAAACACCATTGCATAACCTGTCTCATAAACTAAGGATCTTTACAATGTTGTTTACTGCAAGTCTTTTCGCAATGACAAATATACACTATTCCCTCATTTACCAACACTTGCATGCCAATGCAAGCAAAGCAGGAAATATAGCAACAAAACCACAAAGCTCCAACTTCCGATTTTAATTGTGAGTAAAGACTGTAATACATCACTGTTTTCAACCACAACATACTAAACAAAAACTAAAGCATTGGTCTCATATTGGCACCCAAATATCATCTTCTTGCTAAAATTTTAGTACCTATTTGTAATCATGGCAATTAGCGCACGCTTCAAGTTGTGGTGCTCATGTGGTTGAGGCAAGTTTACGTGATATTGGCTTGTGATATTTCCTGTCATTGCCAGTGTTCTCAGCATTAAGGTTAAAAAAATTAAACAAATTACTTAAAATCGATTACCGATTTTCTCTAGCTCATTGTGTGTGGACCTAGAAAACAAAACAGAAGCAATGAATGAGCAAACATCAACTGCTTGTGAGTTTGTGAGGAATCAAGTGCAAGGTTTTATCATAACCCCATCATAAGCATAAGCTCATTTCTTGAGCACTTATCTCCAGAATTAAATGTCAGCTCTCATCGTTAGATCAGAGATCATGTATCGGAGAAAAAGCCTGGCAGCTCATTAAGAACAAGACTATGCATCATTAAGGGTTCCAATGGATTTACTAATTAATCTTTATTGGGGTTGAACCAGCCACAACCAATCCAGTGGCTCCAAAGGGAATTATAAAGGCTCCTCTAAATGACCCACATGTCACTGCAACTCTTTGTTTGCAGCGTAAAGACAGAGAAATGAAGTGTGCAGAGCAGAGAAGCGAGCACAATGACCAGCCTATATCATGCATGAGAGAGCTTTCCTCTTATACAAAGAGTGAGTGCCAGTGGACGCTCTCTCTCTCTAGCCCTCTCGAGAGCACGAGTCACTGTTATGTTAATAATGTAAAGTGAATCAGCCGTCCCCTAAGAGGCTCTTTGTGTGGCAACATGCTGAAAGCTTTTCCAAAGGTCTAAATGGCGGTCGAACCGGTGCAGGCAATGCCGTTCAGGGCAGCAAGACGCTGCTGCAGCGAGGGCCTACCTCTCCGTGGGTCATGTGACCACTTTCCCTTCCCGACTATTAATACCAAGATCGGTTTTCAGGCATCCTGTAGCTGACCTTATGGTATTGCCACTTCTGCACGGAGGATGCTTGCAAGCTCAAGGGGAGGAGGAATAGAGCAGAGAGGAACGATGAACAGTATGACTGTTTTGTGTGATAGGATGTGTAGTGTCAAGAGACATACACTCTAGGAAAATACTGTAAAATGGCACACAGTGTTGATTTTCATGGGTTTTGCCTTTGTTTTGAAATAACCTTTGCATTGTGTTGTATTTAGGGTTCAAATGTCCTGGAAGGAAATTACTATGGATGTTTTTCTTAGTGTAACACTGGTATTCTGTATTTATATTTGCAGCAGAAGTGAAAAATCTTGTATTTTAATGCTCAAAATGTGGGTTTCCTAAGGCATACAAAACAAACAAAATGAGGATGCCCCACAGGTTTTAAAACATGTGGAAAAGTATTTTTTCCCCTCACAATCGCTCCACCATCTTCATTTCAACGGAGGCAGCCTGAATGACCTCTTCTCGGGAGACACACACAGGCATGCCAGATGATCAGATAGTGTTTCCTTTACATTTCCTCCATCAGTGCTCGCTTTGTGTACAGTAACACAGACCTGAGATCAGTCATCAAGATGTCTGTTACTTAGAAATGCAGCTAAACAAAACAGTGGAACTGACACAACATTAAATATGCTCACATGCACATTGCAAAAAAAAAAAAAAAACCTTGTGAGCTGCTCACCTAAATGGCATTCTGGTCAATGCAAAACCTGTAGCTAGATGGCATTCTGATAAGCTCAAAACCTGTATCTAGACAGCATTTTTGTCAACATTGTGATAAACTCAAATTCTGTAGCTAGATGGCCTTTCTTGTAAAACAGCAACCTGTAGCTAAATGGCATTTTGGTCATCTCGAAACCCATAGACAGATGTAATTTTTGGTCAACTCAAAGCTGTAAATAGTTGCCATTTTGGTCAACTCAAAATCTGTGGGGGTGGGTTGTGGGGATGATGCCCACAATGAACAAAAATTCAGGGCATCTCAAACCTAGTGAACTACCTACACAGACAACATTTCTGGCATCACAAAAAGTGACCAACCTAGATGGCATGTTATAAACCAACGCTAACCATGGTTTTATTATAGACATTATTATAGTAAACATGCAGTAAACCGTGGCTTTTGGCAGATTGATTGCATTTGTATAACCACAGTTACAAATACCATGATTAAACTATGCTTAGTGCAGCAAAACCATGGTTAATTTGTGGATAGCATGGTTTAACTATAACAACCATGTTTTGGTTTTATTTGTGGTAAACCCATGGTGAATTTTCGCACTGTTTACCCAGTTGCCAATTATGGGCATCACAAAACCTAGTGAGCTGTTTACCTGGATGATATTTCTGGCCATCTCAAACCCTAGCAAACTGTCTACCAACATAACATTTCCTGGCATCACCATTTTCGTGATTTAACAAACGCCCGTTGTTGCATTTTGATCAGTTTCTTTATCAAATCGACATCTAGCGGAAAAAGTACCGCTAACAATTTTCCAGAACATGTTTTAGAAGGAGAATACCGTGGAAAAATAATTTAATAAAGACGCCTCGGGCTGTTCACCTTGGCAGCCCGAACACAACAGTTGCTGTAAATAAGAGCCGTGTGTTCAAGAGTCCGGGGAAAACTCAACTACAGCACCCTCTCGTGAGAACCAGCAGTGCAGACTGGTTTGTTTGTTTTGCGCACTGACCCTTTAGCGGACATAACCGCAGACGCGTCGAAATACACCAAAGATATCACACTGCAGACTTTCGGTTCAAACAAAACGAAAGCCAATGGCGCTCAAAAACGAAAACAGGACGTGAGTTTTGCACGGTCCCTAGAACCTCAACGCTGCAGCAGTCCCGTTTGACAGTCAGCTGATGAGAGCTCCCCTCCCCAAAACAAATCAAGCAACAACTAATATATATATATATATATATATATATATATATATATATATATATATATCTATATATATAATAATATTCTTGTATATTATATATATATAATAGGCATTTAAAAGTTTATATTGTTTCATTTAACGTATCAAAACAAGCCATAAACTAGTAGGCGACTAGAAAATGATTCACAAATGACAGCAGCAATGATTCAAGCCAGTGTTGTAAGCAGTGACTGTTCGTGACAGATGTCACAGCAGTGTGATCTATGCACACGTCTATCTCTCTCTCTCTGGCTCTCCTCCAGCAGTTTTTCCTCTCTCTCTCTCTAGTGGAAGTGGAGAGTCGGATCATGTGCTTACCTGTTGTGGTTGTTGCCGCTGCACTTTTATTTCGGAGTTTCCTTTGTCTCTGGTAGCTGGAGTGCTCAATAGACGGAAAGGTCGAGGCGTATCCGTGTTCGCTCTCTGAAAAAGACACCCGCAGAAACGTGTCACATCTAACCAGACTCGGCCAAGTCTCTCGAACACCTCATGCACTTCAAAATACAGTCAATTCACAGCTCGGCCTCACTGGCAGGACAGTTTGCATGTTAGAAATATCAATACCATGTACCTCTTTCTCTCCTTTCTATATATTCGGCTGCTTCCAGTAACCTCTGGATATTCAGCACAGCGGTCATCGTGTGATTAACTCTAGAAGCGTGTCGTTTTTTGTTTTGTTTTCTGATGTGTGATCACGATGACAGCTGTCGCGTCGCAAAACGCAGCATTGAATATCCTCCGACGATTCACCTGTTTTGTGTTTTTGTTTCTGTTTGCTGAGCCGTCGAGACTCGAGGTTATTTCCTTACACTTTTACCAAGCTAGTTTACTGGAAATCAGACACAAATAAAACACCCCGACGCCCGAGTATCAAAGTAGTAAAAGTGCTTTAGGAAAACAGTCGAATACAAAGTGTATAAAATGAGTAGAAACAGGTACAAAAGCGTCCCCGAGAGCCCAGCCTGCGAAGTCCCTGCTGCTTGCGCTGCTTTCTCCTCGAGCTAGTTTGTTTACCTACTGTTTTAACAGCTGAGAGGATCGAGACCTCCGCGCGGGGCATTATGGGAAATGAGTCCTTCGCGGCCCTTTAACTCGGAACAGGACACGCGGATTTATTATGATACTATTAGTTATTAAAAGAATAACCTTGCTTGGATGGTTAAATCTAGCTTTAGTATTAGTTTATTAGCGATAATTTAATATTAAATACATTTATACACAAATTAGACAACGTCTACCTTAAGAATATCTAGCAATTTATAGCCAATGAGATTAAAACATACTAAGAAAAATATAAATATTCATTTTATATTATTAATATACAGCTTACTGTTGTATTCGTTATTTTATTATTATTATATATTATTATTATATATATTAATAACAACCGTTGTACAGGGAGACGCTGTGTGGCACTCCGAGCATCTCAAATCTATATTTCAGTCTTCCATTTAGTTAGCATTTAATTGTATAAGCAGCCATGTAACAATCCGTGTAATCTGCGTTACATTTAATGATTGAAAATGTCGTTTTGCCATTTTCCGTTTTGATGCTGCACTTCAACTCCCACAATCCCTCACTTCCAGTGCCGTTTAAGCCAGGCCCAGCAACATATGACGTCACGCACCGCAGCGCCGTGATTGGTCAGAGGCCCTAGTAAGCGTCCGCCAACGCAACGCCTCCGGCCAATCAGAGCAGCGCACAGTGCGCCATGTGGATGTCATGCTGAACACACCCCTAAGAAACAGGAAGGCGAACTGGAGAACTCTTGTAAGTAGAAATATGCAGTCTGCATATAAAATTTCAGATTTACCCGGGGTGACTTAAAATGAATAATAAATCGAATAACGTGATGAAAATCTATTGTTTCTAAAGCGCTTCATATAGACGCAATCAGCCTTAAACATGATCATAATAAATAAATAAAACAAAACATAGGCGCCAAATACATTTTCCTAAATTTCCGATCTAGACAAAGCACAATATAATGCTCAAAAAAACAACTTCATGTGATCAAATGCCTTTATTTATAAGGTAAACGTGTACTCATCATACATACACTCTTATACTAGGTGCCTAATGGAGAGTTAAAGCTGCAAATTACAGTCTACCACAGCAAGAGGTGACGTCAGCGTGTGTATAGTGCCAGCAGATGCTGTTTATTTATTTATTTACATACTTGTTTATGTTCCTCGAGAGAAAGAGATGGCAAACAGCCTGGCATGTCTCTCTGCCGAACAATGCCAGACTCTGAAGTGCCCCATATGACGGTGCATGCCAGCTTGGGACAGCCAGCCTGCGATTTGGGACATTAAATGCGCTGCAGAGGGAATTATTCACCTGTTTTTGTGTCTCTGACACATGCACTTAAATACAGATGTGTGAAATTTGGCGTTATACGACTCTGTGCAGTTGAAAATGGCCCTGAAACAATTAAAGTTTCTGCATTATGTGTATTATAAAAATGCTAAAATATAAAAAGCTCTCCTTTTACATTTTGGAAACTTGATCCTTTAAAAGCAGTGTGCATGTGCATCGCATATCAGGGGCACACTGCACATGTTCCTCGTCTACTTGGCTGATTGTTCGTTGAACTCGATCCTTTGTTGTCTGAGTCTATTGACAATGAAACAGTTTGTCTGCATTACGCAAATGAGTCGAAATGGCTCAGAAGTGCACTATAATTTCACTTACTTCCATCCTTCCTCTCGGCGCTCTCAATATAACGCGCAGCCTCCAGTAAAACCTGCACATTTGTCAGGAAAGTGTTTATCATGGAAGAGTCTCTGGCGCTGAAGACGTCATTGAAAGGACAAGCAGACGTCTCAAAATCTGGCGCATCCAAAGATGCCTCGGACTCCAGAAACGAGGCCTCGGCCGTCCCCTCTCCTCGCTGCCTCTCAGTCCTCATCATTTCGCTCCCGTGCAGTGAATATGGTCGGGATTGAAAGTGTGTGAGAGTTATTGTGCTGTGTGACGCGCTCTCTTGGAGCTACTGGATAAATGAGGGGAATGTGATGGAAGGGGATAAAACTCTGCGGCGGGTCCCTAGCGCCCGCCAGCGCTCCTCTGTCACGTCTGCAACGTGCCCCTCGGGCTGTGACGTCATCGCCAGCCTGCTCCCGTGCCTTAGTAAACACGACTTGATATACATACTTTAGAAGTGCTAGCTTGCATTGTAAAGTAAGTAACACGTGCAGCTCACACCCTTACAAAAATTAACCATGGTTTAACTACAAATAAAAACTAAAAAAGCTTGGTTATAATTAATAATGGTTTTGCAACACTGACTATATAGTTTAACTATATGGTATTTGTAATCAAACTGTGGTCAATACACCAAAAAAACATGTTTACTATACACTTTTAGTATATATTTTTTTTTTGTAAGGCATTGCAAGATAGACTTACTTTTGAATAAGTAATTAGTTCACAACCATTAGAAGTTTGTTTTATTAGTTTGTAATCCGCACTACATCGGTCATGTCAGTTACGCTGCCCAATCCTCATGGGATAGTAAAGCTATTGGATGTGTTCTTCAGAATCTGGAAGTAGTAAGTAATTGACTATTGTTTTATGAATACTGTGAATTCTGTCATAGGACTGCTCTTTTCACCTGCTGTTTTGCCTACTACATAGAAGGCAAGTATAGGCCTATGGGATTTAGTGTTCTGCCAATAGTCCAGACATTCAAAGCATTGCTAAGCGACAAAATTAGCTAACAACACTATGCATTACAAATTCAAATTAGTCCGTCCTCTTCCCTTACTAAGCACATTTTAGGAGTTTTATAGTTAATTTTATTAGGCTTTATGAAGCTCAAACAAGTCCGCTTTTGGTTTGATTAGCAGTGTAACTTTTTGTCACACCCAGGTTAAAGGGCGGTCTTTACGCTTTTTGTTCCATTGAATTCCATTCATATGCATGCAATCACTGGAGACTGGAAGCTTGAGCTCATGCGTTTCACTGCTTCAGGTTTGTGACCTCTGACCTGCGAATAGATACTTCATAGTGTGACCTCTTAGCATGGTTATAATCATTACAGGGACAGTTGCCCAAAAATTAAAATATTGTAATTTCTTCACCCTCATGTTGTTTCAAAACTGTTCTTTCTTCTGTTGAACACAAAGAAGATCAATGAAGTCAGTGGCTACCAGCAACTGACTGGGTCGACATTCTTCAAAATATCTCCTTTGTGTTCAACAGAAGAAAGAAACCCATACAGGTTTGAAACCGTGTGAGGGTGAGTAAATGATGTGAACGATCCCTTTAATGATAATAATCATGCTAAAATGATAAAAAGAAAAAAAAAAAATCACCGTCCGTTCCCTGCAGTCTTTGACTTTTTTAGCATGGCAGCTTTTACCAGCCAGCACAAGAGCTCAGCTCTCCCGGCACTTCAAAGCCGCTGCACAGGGCTTCAGCCGTTTGATGTGAAGTTCACAGGAAACTTGAAAGTTGAAAGCACAAAAAAGCCAGCGAGCTCTACGTCTAAAGAGAGAAATTGTAAGCGTGGCCTTGACCTGGATCGTGCTAGTCAGACACCTGACGATGATGCAAGGCATTGTGGGAGATGAGCGAACTGAAAAGGCTTGTATAGTTGAGCTAGTACATCAGTGAGATTATTGTCCTCTGATGTTGTCAGTAGAAGCAGCGAGTAGTGCCTTTGTCTGTTGGGGAAAAAAAATATGACAAGTTTTAATTTTAAGTTTTCACTTTTCCTTATTTTAACACATTCAACTAAATGAAACTGAGAAATGCTGCCTGAAATAAATACAAAATGTTAATACTTCATTTTATTTCAGTTAATGTTTTTTTCCCAAGTAATGAAAAAAGTTTTTTATGGTTTTAATTTTAGTTAACTATCTAACCAAAGATGCTCACAACTCAAGTACATCCTTCTAAAATACAAAATCAGTTATATATTTAATGTATAATATAATATAATATAATATAACATAACATAACATACATAACATATATACATCATATAATTAATATAATATATATAATATTATTTCATGATTTCTGGAATTTAGAAAGCAGAATGAGTCAAATCCTGTAATTTTCTGATCATATAATAATAAACAAATAAATAATAATAATTTAATATGAATCAACAATACAATTTAAAATAACTGTTTTCTATATTAAATATTAATTTATTTTGTTTTTTTTGTTTCTTCGTTTTAGTGTCACATGATTTTTCATAAGGCATTCTAATATGTCACACAATGTGTCACTGATTAATATTTTTGAGTAAACCATGATACACTTTCAAGATTCTTTAATGAATATTTATTTATTTATTGATTGATTGATTTATCAATGGAAATGTCTTTACTGTCATTTGATCAATTTAGTGCATTCTTGCTGAATAAAAATATACATTTCTTTAAGAAAGAAAAAAACAACAACTTATGAACAGTAGTGACTATTCCATTCTCCAAACCGCTGCTCTCTGTAGGGTCACAGAGATGCAAAAGGATCTGAGATCTCCTGCATGAGGACATTCCTTGAAGCTCTCTACAATCAGTCACGTTTAAAACCCCAATGAGACCTTAATTAAAGAGGAGCCATGAGTGGACTGTATTTAAAGCCAACATGACCAGCCGGCACTGCAGGCTATCGGGGTCAGAAAATCTCGTTAGGGTCGTCATTCTCATAGGGAGCCATGACAACAGGGACCAGTCAATCCTCGCTCCCGCCTCCAGACCGCGTCCACCTGCTTAAATATTTAAACGCTCATTCACGCTCCCACAACCAAATTAAAAATGCATCCCTCTCCCTGGTCTGCTTTTGAAAACAATAAGCCATGACTGTGAGTGGAAGTCATCTCTGAAGCTCTGGGGCCCAACAAATAGCGTTTAACATTCTCAAAACAAGCAGTTTGAAATTCTTCACCGAGGAAGCTCTGCTTCGAAGCCATCGGGTCCTGGAGGAAATAAGATATGTTATTGTGATAATAGAGTGCGGATGAAGAAGTAGCTAATATTGTCAAAAGGAACTGCTATAATGCAGTCTCCTCCCTGCGTGTTCATACTGACGGTGTCTCTCCACCTACATGCTCACTCTGTGACATTCAAAATAAATGCCAGCAATCTGTGGCACTCTAGGGAAAGCTTCACTTTAGGGGTGAGCGTTTGATAATTAGCTTTGAGTCGCTGCTTCCATCAAAATCACTGGTGTGAGACAAAAAGAGTTTTAAAATGGTCAATACAGCTGAAGTTTAAGCACGATATTAAATTTATTTTTCCTTTACATTATTGAGCTGCATTTAGGGTTAGCAATTAAGCTAATGCTGAAGTATTGAACTCTCGACTGTTGAGTGTTTAAATGCTTTAAATCTATCACCTGATTCATCTTAAATGAATCACTTGCTACGTTTTTACTTTTTAGTATAATCAGATTAGCTCTACATATAATTTAACTCATGTTTTAAAAAAAAAAACTTGTGTAGTTCAATCTTGTATATTTAAAAATGCAACATGCTAAGAACAAACTCTTATGGGATACTTGAATTTCACCTTGTTTTATGCTAGATGTATGACACTGTTAGCTTAGCAACATGCTAACAACAAAATCTTAACCGATACTTGTATTTTGTGTTTTATGCTAGAAGTATCGACATTGCTAGAATAGCAACATGCCATTAACAAGTCTTACATGATACTTGTATTTTACAATTTTATTATGATGCTAGAAGTATCATTGTTAGATTAGCAACATGCAAAGTACAAAAATATAAAGTATAAAAGTGAAATAATACACTACCATTAATTTCTTTTCATCATATGATGCTGCTAAAAGAACATTATGTTGTGTATATTAGGTGTAATAAATGTGTTTATGTGGTTTAAGGTTCAAAAACACATCTAATTCCATATAATGTACATTATTGTTTCTCCTCTATGCCCCACCTTTTTAAACTCTCGATTTTTAAAAGCTCATCGGTCTGAAAAGCGAGGTGTGCTCTGATTGGCCAGCTATACAGTGCATTGTGATTGGCCAATGCCTCAAGCGTGTGACAGAAATGTTACCCTCACTGCTGCTCTGAAAACTCTAAAATGCCTTGAGGCATTCCAAGGCATGAAGGCATCAAGGCACGTTCAAATCCAAATTCTGCTTTACTTCCTGTCTCCGGAGTCGTATGATCATTTGAAGGCAGCATAGATGAATCCTTCGTTGTCTTTGATATCCCACAATCCTGTCAGTTACATTCGTGATGGTTGGGATAAAAAAACTATAGATGGTGTCTGAAAGTTGTTTGTTGGTCAATTTGTGTGTAAATGTATGTTTGACTAACTTTTGCACTTTTGATGTTATTTTAGCAAAAATCTGTATTATAGTAATTAAATATTCATTTAGTTATCACCAAAATTCATTCTGTTTTGTTGTAGATAATTAAACCGTTACACTGCCTCAGAAGCCTGTCCGAAATAAGTTTCATGAGTTGCATTCATGCAAAAACACTGCCTCAAAGTCATTGCCTCATAAGGCAGTGAGGCAACAAGTCAGCTGCCTAGGCTTCTGGATGCAGCCTTACTGATCACCTCCTGCAGCACAATACTCATTCCAGCTGCTCTGCTCGTGCACATCTTATCATCAGTTCTCTTTTAGCAGTTCGGTCAATGTACTGTTAGGATTAACTGAATAACTCGGGATATTGGTTTATTTCGGCGCAGAGGAGTGTAAGCCACGTTATAAACTGAATAACTTAAGTAATTTGTGGATTAGTGTGTACTGGAGCGCGAAACTGTTTCAAAGCATTCAGATAGATTCGACCGTTCACTAAGAAGATCCAGTTAAATAGAAAGATTTGTTCGCGATCCGGACATCACTATCGGACGAGGCAAAACCAATAAAACCCATTACAACGAGGCATTTGTTGCATCCAGTGGGGACATAATTACTGATTATAATGACTTATACTGTCTTCAATGCATTGCGTTGTGTATTGCTGCATAAACATAAAACCATGTCTGCATTTGTGATCTGAGAAACAACAAACAACAAGATTTACTCTACACTGCTTAAAACTCATGTTTGAATCATCATTGGCAAATTATTTAAATATAAAAACATACTTACAGGCTATGAGTCAGAAGCCAGACTGTCATTAGAGGCTTCTGTTTCAGGAAACAGTCCTCATCCTCCATAAAATGCAGCTACACATCTGAATATTTGGGTTGGACTGTTCTGGAACAGTGTTATAAATACAACTTAACCACTGATTTCCAGTCATGTCCTCTTCTGTAAGAACAAACAAAGTAGCTTCCCTTTCAGAATGAAACACAGCGACTCCACAACATGGCTGCCGCAACAGAGAGAATAAAAGTTATGTCTTCTTTCTTTGTGTGAATATTTGGGGTGGCATTATGCAAATCTTCTCACACAGTGATGTAGAGATGTGGGCTGTTTAAACGAGCGTTTTAGGAGGGTGGACAAGTCTTAACTTTTATAATGAATATCTCTTTGGATTTGCAACTTTACAGATCTTCTTTATGCACCAAGAGTTTGTAACACTCCAAAGAAAAAGAAAAATTTAAATCGCATCATATAACACCTTTAAAGAAATGTATATCTGAGTTGGCAGTGTGCGACATGTTACACCATTGTATCCCAGAACCCCCTCTCTCTTTCCCACTTCGCTTCCTGTCTCCTCTATACATTTCTATCGCAATAAAGGCAAAAAACTAAAAAAAAAAATCTACTCGAAAACTCTCTAGCTAACATGCTAAAATGTGCTAGCATTATGGTAAAAAACACTCAGAACACCTTAGCAAGCATATAACAGACTTCATTTAAACTAATTTAGATAAAATAAGTCTAAATAGGCAGGTTATGTTAATTTAATTTAATTTGAATTTAATTTGTTATGTTGTTAGAATGTTTGCCATTCAAAATATAACCAATATTGACAATGCTATTGTAATATCTGCATATAAACTGGTCTTCTTTCTAGCATCTGTTTGCATACTGAACTGCGATTGCTCATTTTCCATGCATCATTTGCTCTGTGATGGTAAATACACCAAAAAAAACAAAACAAGCTAAAAAACCATGCCATTAAACTTTTATAACAATAAAACTATGGTTAACTTTCCTAAGGGCTCCATTATTTGTCGATTCCTGTACACAATCATCAGAATTTCTTTTACACGAACCTAATCACCATTCTGTTGCTTTGCTATTGCCTTTTCATTTCAGAAATCTATGTTAATCTTGAATTTCTAACTAAAGCGAGCCGTAAGTCATAAGAGAACTGTAAACATGTCTTAGGTAATAACTGATCGGATGCAACAGGATATCGCGGTTGCTTCTGAAACTGTATACCATACTCCGCACTCCAGAGTGCGAGTGCAGCTCAAAACCGTGTGTCTTCTACATTTCACTGCTGAGTGTGAATTAGTGATGCTGACCCTCTTGTGTTTCTGTTCGGGTTTTGTAGCGATGTTGGTGTGTGTTTACACTGTAAAGCTGATCCCTGAATATAAAACACCACGACAAGTATTCTCTTAGCTGCTCTGTTGTTCTATAATGATGGTGATCAGTGTAAACTGTGAGTGACTCCCCAGAGGCATTTACTAAGCAGACTAGCACAAGCTAGCTGTTTATAACTGGCCTTCTTTGTCTAAAGTGTAATCAAGCTGTGTGTGGCCTTTATTCATTGAGTGCTGATGGATTTTAGTCTAATCATGTTCAAAACCTCATCCACCACTGTAAACAGGGAGGCAACTATTTACAGAAATTAGCTGCTAGCTTATGAATAACACCTTAGCATATGAGGTGATTCATAGGTTATTGTGTTATGCAGTAACATTTGAACACGGTAGCTTTTGAATGTAATTTTAAATTTTTTCAATCAGAGTTTTTGATAATATTATATGAATTTCTGAACTTTATTTAACAGGATCATTTAAAGAGAGACGCATCAGCTACAGTAATACTACAAAATGTCAAAATGTACAGAAATTCATTGCTACTAACTAACGTTTGGCTGATGTCACTTCCTGGAGGATGAGGTCATTAAGGAACTGCCATTGTTAGTTAAAAGTATTACAAAAGACACCAAAGCCACAGGAAAAGCCTGTGAAAATATTAACAATTTAAACAATATTCCTCCCAAAAAAGCTAACAGCAAACTCTAATGTCATACTTGTATTTTTACAGCTTGTTTTATGCTTAAAGTATTACATTGTTAGCTTAGCAACATGCTCTTAGGTATGTGATATATTCATAAGCCAGAAATACACAGCACATTTGTGTTAGCATTTAAGCAAAAGGAAAAAATTAAGAAATACTTGAACTAGTTTTTAATAAATCGACAGTTATAATATTAGAAGTTAATTGTGCACCGGAGATATAAAAATGGCAACATCATTTCAAACTAATCTTAATGATTTAAATGAATTGTGATATTGTTATTAAGTAAAAGAGCTAATATGATTTCCATCCATTAAAAAGTAAAAATGCTGTATATTTTCACATCTTATCAAGAAATATCAACCTATTTTGATTAGCTAAAGGAAAAATTAAGAAATACCTGAAATAGTTCTGAATTTTTAAATGACAGAACCTGGGGATATTAAAACAGTTATTTTAAATTGATATTGTTATCAAAAGAACACAATCTAATATAATTTTTCAATTCACAAATTCATAATTTATCCTGTATATTGACACACACATAGACTTCATAACTTGACTAATACCTTTGGACCCTCAGGTGCTGTAACCAGTTTGTTTGGGTCAAATATCACTCAGGGGTCTTTTGTTTGTCCAGATGCCTCCGAGACACAGAGGAGGACTTCCTGGATGTTATCATGGCTGAACTATTCTCACCCTTTCCTTCAGAAACAGTATTCATAATGTCATGTACTGGACCCCTCCCTGCATCTAAGCAATCCACACACAAGTCTCTCTCACACCGCATAAGTCGTCCACATACACACGCAAACCCTCACACTCTCTGGCAGCACGTAATTGCCCTTTGGCTTTTGTAGCTCATTGTCTTCCTGTGTTCCCAAGGAGGGACAACTGGTGACAATGGAAGAGGGACAGAGAGATAAAGAGAGGGGTTGGTGTTAAATAGGGATCCGGACTGTCCTCCACTCAATGCCATCTGCGGTTTTAACCAGTTATTATTTGCTGACACTCAGCCACAGACACCTGTCTCTGTTGAGACATCTGTCTCTCTGTCGCTGGTCTCTTACTAAGAGTGAAGCAGTTTCTGCCTTGCTCTTTGAAGTGGCGAGGCGCTGCCGTAGCTGTTAGCATGAGGCCTCCTCGGAAAATTAGAAGGAAGGAAAGGAGATGATTAAAGAGAGAGCTGACAGGTCGATGGACCTAATGTCGCCTGAGGCCAGGATGTTGTGGAAGTTGTGAATGTTGAATGCATCCATCACCTCTTTAACAGTAGGACAAACACATGTAGATGGGGACTTTTAATCAGCATTGAGGCTAGGAATGGTTTTTTAAGGGTATGGCTGGTTAGTCAGTCAAAACATTAGATTTTATCACAGAAACACAGCTGTGTTTCAAAACCTAAGTATGCATTTAGGGCATCATAGGGGTGCTCCCTACTGGAAATTTGTTGAAAAGATCAACAGAGTTTGATATTAACATGTGTCTATGTATTTTTACGTTTAAGATAAAGTGTTGTGTTGTTAACTTAGCAACATGCTAACTACAGTCTATTGCTCAACTCTTTAAAAAGCCTAAAAATACATAGCAATTTGTTTGCGGTGTTTTTACTTTTAAGAAAGTACCATGTGATTAGCTTGTGTGCTGTGTTTACACTTAAAATATCACTTTGTTAGCTTAGCAACATGCTAATTACAAACTCTTACGCCACTCTTAATAAGCCTAACAAAACATTTGTTTGCTATGTGTTTATGTCTATTAAAGTATCTTGACATTAGCTTAGCAAAATGCTAACTACAAAATATTTTTTTATGCCTAAAGCACGTCCAGAATCCAATGTTACCTTCACTTCCTGGCTCCTGAGATGCCGGGATTTGATTGATATTAGAAGGCAGCACAGATGTATCCTTCACTGCCTGATATCCTGTCGTTCAATTCCGTGACAGCTGAACTAGAAAAAAAATGAATAAAGATTTTTGTGGAATGTAGGTTTTCGATATTAAGTGAAATTAGTTTTGTAGTAAATTAGAAATCAGTATTTTAGTAGTTAAATTCACTTAGTTATTATCAAAGCTTTCACTATTTTCTTGTCGATCATTAAACAACTATGCAGCCTCATAAATCTGTCCAAATCAGTTTTATGAGGTACCTTCATGCACAAACACTGTCTGTAAAGTCATTGCCAGATAAGGCAACGAGCCAGCTGCCTAAGATTTCAGACAGCCAAAGTATTACACTGTTAGCCTAGCAACAAGCTAACTACAAACCTTTATGTGGCCTGTAACCAGTGCTGGGTAGTAACCAGTTACTTGAATCTGGATTACGTAATCAGATTCCAGAAATGTAGTACTTGTAATTATATATTAACTTTTAAAATGCTTGTAATCTGATTATACTTACTTTTTATGGAATTTATTGATTCTGGAAGTCTGGACGAAAATGTTTTCAAACCAGGAAGACTTTATGCTTGTCGTTGTTTTCATGTTTATTAATGTTTAATGTAGTGATTCCCAATTCCGTTTATGTCACCCACTAAAATATAATTATAAATAAAATATAAAATATAATTTGTTGAAATATCACAGAAGTTGTTAATATTTAAAAAAAACAAACAAACAAACAAACAAAAAACACATTAGCATGTTTACAGTTCTCGGTGTTGATTAATGGTCACATGACAGGTAAACCAATACAATATTTATTTTTTTAGTGCTTAAATTGCTGTTATTTTACATTTTATGATCTAATAATTATGTTTTTATCAACTCACTATTCACTCTCAGTCAACTCACTAATGTAATGTTTAATGCATTTTATGATGTTGATATCAAAATGGAATATGGTTACGCTTTATTTTAAGGTGTCCTTTTAAGTGTAATTATACATTTAAGTACGAGTAATATTAATTTACTACATGCATTTACTATATGGTTAGGATTAGGGTTTGCTTTGGGTTACTTGCATGTAATTATGCATAATGAATTGTTATTATAATAGTAAGTACATGCAATATGTGTACAAGGACTCTTTGCTTTTTTTTATCAGTATGGTACATTTAATGGTACATTAAAATAAGTTTGATTAAAAAAATTAAAAAGTAATCTAAAGTAGTCAGATTATTTTACCTAAAATGAGTGACCTAGATTACATTACTAACAACAGTTTTCATCATGTAATCTGAAATCAGTAATGGCCTACAATTGAAAGTAATCTACTCAGCTCTGCCTGTAATATATTTGTTGGCCATATGTTTTATGCTTATTAAAATGTCACCTGTTGAGATAGCAATATGCATATTTTTGCAAATGGAAGTGCTGCACACTCCAAATCAATCATTAATGAGTGATGTAGGGAGCAGCAGAAAGCTCACTTGGTTTTGGAGCAGAGCTAATGTAAAGTTGAAAAAGTAGATGTTGTAGTTCCTGTCAGCTCACAGCTGCCTCTCTCTCTCTTGCTACTAGTGGTTTTCTGTTCCCATCATCTCACAGACTGGTTTTCTGTTTATTTCTTAGTTGACTGCTGCATTTCAACACCCTCGGGTCTGATGTCATGCCATGTGTCGCAACTGGCAGCTGGTTTTATTAGGTTTGGGTGTTTAAATGTGATGTTCAGGTCTGACTCAGCTGCTCTACCATGTGCGGAGGTTAGCGGTGAACAACTGGTAGTTTTGCAGAAGGGAACCGCAAGAAATTGACACTCATGCACACTGCTATCAGAATCTGGGCCATTGGTTTTATTGTGTTAGTGGTGTTAGCTGAGGTAAGCGTCATCACTATTGTTCATACATAGGGTTGGGTTTTTCAGTATTATACTTGGTGCATGACACGTTCAACACAGTTTGTGTTATGAACGTATATTTGTCAAATTATTGTGTAGCTTAATTAAGCAGTATGTGTTTATTTTATTACTTTTCCAAGTGGATGATCAAGTTTTGCTTAAATATCATTGAGACTTGCAGGTGGGCTTTTTTTAATTAGACCAGTAAGCAACCACCTAGCAACCATCCATAATACCATGGCAACCACCTAGCAATGGCCTAGCAACCCCTAATAACACCTAGCAACCATATAGAAACATGCTAAAACAGGCCACAATACCCTTCCAACCATGTATCACTGTGTAAAACCCACCCAGAACACCTTAGCAGCCACTCAAAACACCCTAGCAACTACATGGCAACATCCTAAAGCAACACAGAACACCCTAGCAACCACATAACATGCAAAACCATCAGAACACCCTAGTAACCACAGAGAAATATGCAAAAACCACAGTACACCTTGGCAGCCACTCAAAACACCCTAGCAACTGCGTAGGCAACATCCTAAAACAACCCAGAACACCCTAGCAACCACATAACATGCAAAACCATCAGAACACCCTAGTAACCACAGAGAAATATGCAAAACCACACAGTACACCTTGGCTAGCCACTCAAAACACCCTAGCAACTGCATGGAACATCCTAAAGCAACACAGAACACCCTAGCAACACATAACATGCAAAACCATCAGGAACACCCTAGTAACCACAGAGAAATAGCAAAACCACACAGTACACCTTGGCAGCCACTCAAAACACCCTAGCAACTGCATGGCAACATCCAAACAACCCAGAACACCCTAGCAACCACATAACATGCAAAACCATCAGGAATACCCTAGTGAACCTTATAGAATGTTCAAAACCACCCAGTGCCAATTGCAACCACTCAAAACACCCTAGCAACTGCATGGACAGCACGCTAATTACCAATAACACCCTAGCAACTGCATAGAACAGGCAAAACCACCAAGAACACCTTAGCAACCACTAAAACACCCAAACAACTGTATGCAACATGCAAAACCATCAGAACACCCTAGTAACCACGAGAAATATGCAAAACCAAACAGTACACCCTGGAACCATCTAAAACACCCTAGCAACTGCATAGCAACATGCAAAACCACAAAGAACACCCTAGTGACCCAATAGCAACATGCAGAAACCACCTTATACATCCTAGAAACTGTATAATGCCATGATAAAACCACCCACAACACCCTGCCAAACACATATCAATGTTCAAGAACCACCCAGAACACATTAGAAACCACTCAAAACAACCATACAACAACACCTTGGCATCTAGTTTTGCACCCACTCACATTTTATTTGAAAACATTTTGGTCTGTTAATTCTGGAACAAGAAAATCAAGACTTCTGGCTTGAAATAGAACCAGAAACCGAGAACATAAGAGAAAGGTTAATAAATCTTAAGTACTGCCCAAAGGGTTACATCATTCAAAGATAAGCTGACACTGCATTAGCCCCAAACGCTGGCCATTGAAAGACAAACACCAATGTTCCCAGGTCTTAAATTTGCTTGGACAGATGAAGTAAAGCCCGCTCCTTTAGTATGATGGCTGTTGGTTGGATTCAAGTCTGAATGAAATGGCCATTATTCTCATTCACATGGATCAGAGGCCAGCATCGCCCCAGAGCAACAACAACCTCATCATTTGGTGCCCCTGCCCTACAGCTCATCTCTCTGACATTTTAAACACCCTAATTTAATGCCCCTCTCACAAGGACATATTTGTCCCCCAACCTCTAGTCGACACCCAAAAGCCTTAGCTCTTTACATCACGCATCATAGTAGCCTTGGGACAAAGCTCTTTGAGTTTTCATTGGTGATTTGATATCGACTTTGACAATGAAGAATGCTTCACTATGCTTACATTGCAGTCAAATTCTCGCGACAGTCATTTACATGGAGCTGACTTCAGACAGACACACAAGCGTATATTTCTTCACCCGCCTGGTTAATGCCGCCAGCCCTGTAGTTTAATCCCAAAATCAATCTCCTCTCCAGGGCTTTCACTTGCTTCATCGTGGCCTTGACAGACAATAAGATCCAGAAGAGAGAGAGCAGAGAGATCATCCGCCTGTAAAGTAGGTCTTCCATTCAAACCAGCTCACCCTTATTCTTCCCATTCATGTTGCTGGGGATGGCTGTTTAGGCCAGACAATGCCTGGTGGTTTGCTGAGATCTGAAAGGCCTGCAGATCCAGGCAGAGGTCTGTCGCCTGTGCCAGATTGAAGGCGGATACTGGGGCACCACTTGCTGAGGAACATCTGGACGTCATGCACATCTATTCACCCACTTAACAGCAGAATAGAGATTTCACGAGCATTGTTGAGATCTCTTTAGGAAGAGGGCGGAACTCAGAAGCTTAAAGATTTACATGTTTGTGTTGGAAGGTAAATGCAAATTTAAGATGCCATGTAAACTTCGGATTATCTGGCATTGATGGTTCTTCGGGGACAAGCCTTTCAAGGTTAAGGTTTAATATTAATAACCAACTGGGAAAAAAAATAGTCACATACCTCAATTATTCATTATTTATCCTATTCATCATGCCTCAAGACACAGATTTTACATTGGACATCAAGTAGCAACCCAACACAGTATCTAAATTGTTCCCTAATACAAAATTAATTAGAGAAATCTTGTCATAAAATTAGTTAATATTATATTGAATATACGGTTGCAATTGGTGAGGATTTGGCAATCTGTCTAAATGAAGCCAAATTAATTTGAGCCTTGAGTTTGATTGGATGGACAGCTTTGACATCAACAACAAAAGAAGCATTTATTAGCTATTTTAAGAGTAATGAGCATGATAATATGATTATTTGCATAAGGATTGTTTTTCTTGCTGTCCTAGACCCTTTTTGGAGTTATGGCCTGCCTGATCTGTCATTGACAGCAATGAGATTAAAATTAGAGCAGATGGAGATTTGGTCCCCTACAGATTTTCTCTCAGTGATCTCACATATTTAACCTTTAGAGTTTCAAACAAGGTCTCAAACACTTCTACCAAATGTTCCTACCAAGATGCCAAATGTTTACAACCAAATGTCAGATACATCTACAACTTTGCACTTGTATTGTATGTGATATTTATTTCTGTAATGTTCTCATTTGTGTCTTTTATTTCTCCCAAGGATCTACAGGAGTAAAATCTCAGACAAAGTCTCCTTAGCTCTGAAAGAGCAACTTCGTTTCCTATGGGAATTTAGGGTTAGGATAGGGAAACCTCATCTTCATATCACATCACAAAGGCTTCAAAAACTCTATAAACACAATAACCATAATTTGGGCTGACCAGTTCCACTGCTGCTATCTCTGTCCTGCAGATCCACTGTCATGTTATCCCAAGAGGATGGAGGGGTGTAAAAAAGACAGACAGTAGTAGGAAGAAAGGGGATAAAGTTGTTATTTCAAACAGAAAAGATCATCACAGCTGCGAATTGAGGATAGTTTCTGTTGAAGAGTGATTAGTTCCTTTGGGTCTTTATTGAGCTGATGTTTTACTGCTCAGTAAGTCAAGTTTTTTCATTGCAGTTGGATTTAAGACCCCTGCCCCTTCTTAAAAGCTGGTTGTGTGTGTATGCAGGGGTGGTGGAGCCTTGTCCCCTCCCCAGACAATGGGTGCAGATGGCCTTCAGGGTGGGGTGAATGTGGGGTGGGTAAAGACAGACATCTGCAAGAAGAGAGGAGAGTGTGTTTCATTCTGGAAAGCCAACTGTGTATTTTGGGTAGGAGGAATTGGCCAAAACTAGTCAGGAGGAGACAAGTCTGCAAATATTAACCGGAGAGTGTCTCAGACATGAGTTGAGGACCTAAAATCATCCACATAATAAAAACAGTATTGTTTTCAGCCATTTTAGTCATTTACTAACCCTCATGTTGTTCCAAAACAACATTTATCCCTCTAGCCCCAAAAGGACAAAAACAGTATAAGTAAAGGTGTCTATATTACTCTCGTTTGCTGTGTCACGTTAATCTCTTTTGAGTGAAGTGCGGTTGACTCATAATGTTTCTTTTTTTAGTTAACCACGTTTCTGTCCTAGTTTCATTATCTCTCACTGTTTAAATTGTTTTTGTTAATTCAGACATCATGTGTTCCTGAGGAAGTGACAACTCTCAGCCCCTGGTGCAAGTGGGTCAGTGTGGTTTGGAGTGTAAGGCTGATATCCGCTGTCAAGAAAACCCATGTCATCATGAAGTCTTACACCCTTATCCTACCCTGCAAGCAAACAACACAACAACTCTAGAACTTGACCGTTATAATCATCCAAGCTAAGCCGAGCACTTGCTGACAGATTTGTTTATAATGGGAGCTTTCCAGTTTAGTCATGTCATGTCACCGCTTGTAGTCTATTCATCTGTCACTTTGTAGAAGCTAATCAAATTAAGCGGATGCCAGTGTGGGTGTGCCAGTCCTCATCTTTGAAAACTGAACAAAACTGCAATAGGTAAAGGAGAATATGAGTCAGACTTAAATAACTTGCCGTGAATTTATTACTGGAAAATCCAGTTTAAGCTTTTAGCTGTTTTGGAACATGGTAGCAAGTTTACATTGAGGCAGGTTTGTTGCTGGTCCAAGCTGGTCTTTAGTTGGTCAATCCAGCCACTATGTTCCAAAACCAACTTGACTCACTGGTGTACGTTGGTTTGTTAATGGTCCAAGATGGTCTACCATCTTATCACCAATTTGGACCAGCAAGAAACCAACTACCAGCTGGACTTATCAAAACATACAACAGGTTTACAGAACATGGTCTTAAGTTGGTCTTAAGTCAACCAGATACTAACTTGGACCTGCAAGAAACCAGCTACCATGTTAAAAAAAACAGCTAGCATCAAGTCTAAACTGGATTTCCAGCATAGTTACTGGCTGCCATGAACATGTAACTATCAAAACTCTATTTCCAATTAAACAATTTTGGTATTGGTTGGGTTGCCTCTAAAATCTGGGTCCTAAAGTAAAACAATTTAAGAACCACTGATCTAGTAACACAAATACCTAGATACAGTTCCTAAGAATGCATAGACCTCAGTACATGTTACACAGCAGAGTCTGGTTCCTAATCAATGGTTGTTTTCTCCCTTGAGAAACACAAAGGCATCAGTGTGACCTACTGCTCGATATTTGCCCTGAGACTGATGCATTACATGCACACAATGGGCTTATCTCATAAGGAGGCCAAGTGTGTGTGCTTATGACACAGGGTGTCCTGGATTAGATGGCCAATCGGTCCTCATTGTGCTCGCTAAGATATCCTGAGAGTTGCAGAACAGGCTGCTCTCACAGTATTGCGTTACAGGAAGAGAGAACCAACAGGTACAAAATGAACCTAAATATGATCTCATGCTTTCCCTCCCTCTCTTTCTCTTCACTCCCTCCCTCCCTGGCAGCCGGCCATCACATGGGAGACACATTGCATGACTCCCTCCTTTTATTTCCCCAGGCATTCTCTGAAACCATCAGACTGGTAAAGGGAGGAAGAGATGCAGTCGGATATTGGTGGTGTTGTTTTGGTGCCTTAATCCCTTTTAATATCAGATTTAGGAAGGAGGCAGAGAGGGACTGGTGAAGACAGAGCCAGATCCCAGTGTCGAGCTGGCCTCCTAGAGTCTTGCTGCAAAGTCATTCCATCTAAACACAATCTCATAGCGGCCTGTCCTCATTTAGAGGGCTGATGGGAGCGTGTTTATCATCGCATTGCTGACATGGCTTTCAGTCTGTTTGGCTCCAATTCAAGAAGCTTCTGTTCTCTCTGAAGCGGGCTCGGTTGAGGCCAGTTACAGTCTGACTGGTGCTAATTTTAGTCCGGCTTAACTGGACTTGCAGCTTTACTTCTAATTATAAAACAAAGCTGTTGTAAAATAGCCATTATGAAGTGGACAGTTCTGACTGGTCAATGTATGTCATGCTAAAACCTACGAAGGCCTTTAGCCATGATAAAATCAGGTTCTGCAGTTCACTTCTGTTGGCATAGAAACCATGGAAATGCTAATGTACTTAAAAAGAAAGCAAAATTATTTAGATATGGCAAAATATTTGTTTGCAGTGGCATATATAAACTTTTGCTCAATAACAGGGGACCATACTGTGGAAATATTGTGCCTTTGGATGTTAGAATCGAGATGCAAATCATTTTATAGAATATTGTGTCAACTATAAAACTGTAATTTTCTGCCACGGATAGGCTTTGCCCACAAAAAATAAATAAATAAATAAATAAATAATCAATAGTCATCACTGTTTTCAAACACCAAAATTGGTCTATAGACTCATGCTTATGACTGCACATGCACATTGGCTTGTCCAGCCTGAAAAAATATTTTTTAGCATAAGAAACAATATTCATGGGGCATTTCATTCCAGATTTTGTTGCCAATTTGAAATATGTAAATCAATTGCAAGTTCAGGAAGCAGTTTTGAGATTTCAGGATTCCCTCATTCACTGTATAGTACTTGGTCTTAGATGCCCCAAATAGCTGCTGCTGCAAAAATGGCTTCCAGTAAACAGACTTTCCTTGTAAGGGGCTTTGCATCCCTCCTCAGACAGCACCTGCTACTGATTAGCATTAGCAAGTAGCAAACAAGGGTTTAGCTGGATCCTATTTTAGCTAAGTTGCTTTACCATATATTTAGTCTTAAATATATGATAAATATATTAATATGCTTTAAATGAAATAACACATTATTTTACAGAAGCTAAAGAATTAACATTTCCTTGTGTTTTCAGTGAGCAAGTGAACAATTTAGCCACTAGCTTAACACTAAGCTCAGTTAGCTTAAACAAGACATCATGAGGAAGGGGAGACAGCATCTTGCATAACACCAAGCTCGATGTAAACTGAAGCCTACTATCTATTTCAAAGAAAGGACAACCCTTTGAAAAGTTTGTAAGCGACCTCGATTGTACTTTCTTACTGTTAGCAGAGTTGCGCAACAGGTGTGGTCTCAGGACACCGCTTCTATTATATCCATCAGACACTAGGAACATTTATTCAAATGGACTTTCAGTGTGCTGAAATGCTCACATGCAGACATTGAGAATTTAGGTGTATAAGTGTTATAAGTCACACTCACACACATCCATCTCTGTCACTTAGGAAACCTGACCCTCCTATTTCGTCCACTCAGGTCAACACAGGAGAGGGGCGCACTGGAGACAATGTACAGAGCGCAAAGCCTGATCCTGATTAACCCTCTGTGACCTACACTGTCATCCTACACTGTGTGTGTGAGAAAGAGAGAGTGTGAGCCAGGTCACCATGTGCTATTGTGGGTGGGACAGTGTTTAGGGATTGTGTCTATGTGTGTGTGTGGACCTGCAGTGCCGTGGGCTCCATTAAAGCATTGTCCCCTAGTTGGGACATCCTCCTACCTCCCTCCACGGTGACCCGCTGACCTCCTTTCAAGCGTAGATGGGGTCTGCCTTTCTCTTGCCCTGGCACAGGGTTGGGGCGTTTCTTCCTTGAAAGTAGTTGGGGGACTCCAAAACACCATCTGCTCCAGATGTCTTGCCCACTGGACACCCGGTTCACAGCGGACTTCGTCACCCAAGGAAATTATACCAACAGAATATCATTTACACCCTTAAAGACAAATGATCTGTTCACATTAGAAAGGCACACTGCTGCCCATTTGAAGTGGGTTCACAGCAGCTAACAAATATATTAATTTGAGTTTAGTTAGAACCACCAGAGCAGTTAATGGGTTAGTTCACCCAAAATGTTAATTTGCCCATAAATTACTCACCCTCAAGTCGTCCCTAGGTGTATATAGCTTTCTTCTTGGTCACCTGATTTTGCCAAGTAAGACATGTTCCTGGATCAACATTATTGTCCAAAAAATATAGACTTAACCCAGTCCCTACCCTAAACCTAACCCTACCCATAGTTTATTACTAAAATCAGAGAGAAATGATAGCTGATTAACAAGTGTGTAGAAGCACCTAACCTTGATTGTAAGCCTAAAACAGATATTCCTGAAAAGTTATATCTCAGTTCTGATTGAATTATAGGAATGTTGTTCCAGGATCAACAAGGATGTTGTTCTTGGTGAAATCATGCTCACCTTCTTCTTTCAGACAAATCCAGTCAGAGATGTATTAAAATTGTCTTTGATCTTTCAAGCTATTTAATGGAACTCAGTGGGTGTTCAGTGCATCAGTCCAAAAGAAGTAAAATAAAAGCTTAATAATCCTTAATAAAGCTTCACACTGCTCGGGGGTAGGGGGGGTGGGGTGAACAAAGCCCTCCTAGTGAATCAATTGTTTTATAAGAAAAATATCCATATTCAAAACTTAATAATCACTTTAATGCAGCTTGAGCTTACTGTACACGGAAGCAGTTCCAGGGCAGATGATATGAGTTTGGCTTTGCACATCGCGCTCAGAAGTGATGCATGCGGAAACACAGCGGAGGGATCAAAACAACGGTCACTAATTAGAAGTACAAAATGAGGATTTGTAAAAGAATGTCGGAGGATTTCAAATAAGCCAATAGGAGACTGGTTTTCCTTTGCTAAAGTAAGGAAACTTTGCTTCTTTTGATCCTGTAAACAAACAGGTTGCATGCAGCGCTTGACCTCATATGTCATCCGCCTGGAGCTGCTTCCGGTACAACTGTTGGCACAAGCTACATTAAAGTGATCATTACCCTTTGAATATTTTTCTTACAAAACTAATCGATTCGCTACAGGAGGACTTTGTTCACCCCTGAGCTATGAGACATTTTTTTATTTTTATGGATGGGCACTTTTATTTAACAACTTTTGGACTGATGCATGCAACACCGAGTGGCATTAAACATCTTGAAAGATCAAAAACTATTTTAATATAACTCTGACTAGATTTGTCTGAAAGAAGAAAGTCATATACACTTAGAATGACTTGAGGGTGAGTTATTTATGGACTAATTTTCATTTTGGGTGAACTAACCCTTTAAGAATACACACACACACACACACATATATATATATTGATTAGATGTTTACAATTCTATAACTGCATATATGATTTATTTTATATATGTGTGTTTAAAAATAAAATATTTTTATAGTACTATATATATATATATATATATATATATATATATATATATATATGCATGTATATACACACACAGAGACAGTATATTTTGTTTGTAAAATAGTATAAAATATATATTTAAAAATTAATAAAATATTACTGTATGATATATTGATATTTAATTACAATTAAAATAAATTGTATATAATTAATCTAAATAGTATCATATATTGATTAAATTATACTACATTATATACTATTATATATTAAATACACATATACATACACAAATACACTTAAAATATACAGTGTTTATAAAAATAACAATGTATATAACTATATACTATATATAGTATAATGTATATAGTATGTAATATATAATAATATATATATATATATATATATATATATATATATATATATATATATATATATATATATATATAAAGTTAAGAATAAAACCTAATATCCATAGACAAACTAATTTTCTCACAAATGTCACATTAGCCTGGAATAGTTTGCATTAGGTTCTCCGTTATGAGGCGAGGCTCATAAGAACATTGTGTCTCCTGATGGTTCAGCTAGGACTGTTCATGAGAACATACTGAACAAACTGTTCAGGCGTCTCAAGGAGGGCAGGAGTGAAGCAAGAGTGCTGAAAGAACAAAAAGGGAGTCTCTGGTCTTGAGGGTTTTGCTGACACAAATCCACTTCCCTTCAGCTCCACAGATCTCATCACAGTGGCCTGTAGAGGGGCGTGTTTCTCCCGTTCATCCCCTCTGGCTGAGCATCCATCTGGACTTGAGCTGTTTTATTGTTTTGACACTCACAGCAGGACACCGTCCTGGAGACCTGGGGCCCCCATCCTTCCTCTCTCTTTTCTAACACCCCACTTCAGTTCCTCTCACTCTTCTCCGGCTTAATGTCGAGATCCTGCGGTCTTCCACAAGAGCCCATCTAAACGATCACGTTCACAAGGAACAGCAGTTTCCGCTCGCTCTGTTCTCCAGGGCCGCCTCTAAATGGCTGTATTGTCTAGGGCTGGTGTTTGCCCACTGACCAACTTCCCACAGCTCCTGCAGTCATGAGCTCACAGGGCCGAGCACAATGACAATGCAGCTGGGCAACCGGAGCCTTTCTTCCTGACAGGAAGGATATTTCTGGAGCACATGTGGTTAAATACCAACTGCTTTGAAGCTAGAAGTTACATGGGAATGTTTGTTTAACATTACCTTTGAATTCTACTCTTGATAATAGGATGTTTATTTAGGACGATACTTAATAGTATGTAGTACTTGGAAACAGGGTGCAAAATCTATCTATCTATATAAACAATCCAAAGCACATACATACCTAAAACTGAATATAAATATTTTTTATAAACGATGTTATAAATAAGTTTAATTTTTA
Source organism: allo-octoploid hybrid of Carassius auratus x Cyprinus carpio (assembly GCA_024542945.1). NCBI lineage: Eukaryota > Metazoa > Chordata > Actinopteri > Cypriniformes > allo-octoploid hybrid of Carassius auratus x Cyprinus carpio. Next base: position 19,507,363 of record CM045074.1, on the reverse strand, counting down.
ATTTAGAGATCTATTTTTCATTATTTAAATTATGACATTACACACACATACTAATACTTATAGCTTGTATGACTATTTAGTAAATACTCCAAAGTATGCATTCCAATAAGGTGCATGAAGAAGAAAATAAATAAATAAATAAAATCACAAGGACTTTATTCATTTCCATTTAATGTTGATGCTTCATATACAACCAGAACATCTTCAAAACATTCATTTCACAGGCAAAATGAATCACAAGGCTGATAATGTTTGGGTCACTATAGAGGCTAATCTTGAGAGTTTCACTATGCATAGGTCTGACCCCAGCTCAGCCCTCAGGGCAAGCATTATTCTATGGCTCTTTGAGAGTAAAATGAGTCGATTGAGAAGAATCAAATTAGATGTGCAGGGAAAATGAAAGCAAATGAGGCTTGTGAAACAATCCATCTACAACCAGCCTCATTCTGACCACTTTGTGTCCTAAAACAGCAAAGCTGCCACACAGTGAGCATTAGGGATTTGCCCCCACCCACTCAATCGCCCACGGTTTAACTAACGCGTGAATCATGCCAGTGTTTGGATGAATTTGTTGCATTTTCAGGTGTTGCATTCACAGGGAAAATGCAGAAAGGCACATCAGCACAAACACAAAAGTAAAGCCCTACTTTCAAATGAACAGTCTGTCGCTTGTGCAAAAGCAATCAGATGCATATTCAATCTCTGAGAGGTCAAAGAGTAGAATAGACTGGATTTCTCAACACTGAACATTAATTGTTAATATACTGATGTCATAAATTCACTATATTCTTAAAGTAAATGCATTGTTTTTGCTGTAAAGAGGGAATTCACTATCCTGCAGCAGGACTTGCCTTTGGTAGTTTATGGTGCATATTGGCGATAACAAGAGTTTTCAGTTAAAAGTGCTTCATACATATGTAATGGGAAACAAGTGATGGCTATATCATGAGAACATGGTTGTGCTCTCATGATATAGATACCACATACACATGATTTTAGGAACATGTTTTGCTGTGTCAGAGATCCCAGAACTAAAAGTGAGAAAAGCGCTATTGTTTGTTTACACATTTTGACACAACATCCTTTAAGTGCCTCTGTTATGGATTTTTGAAAATGAGCTTTCATGCAGTGGGTAACAGCTCTAGGTTAATAAAGACTTCCTGCAGAGTTTTAAATCTGAAAGTGCACTGTATAAAGTTATTGTCTCTCAAAAGAAAGAGTCTGACTCATTGACTCGAATCATTGAAACGAGTGCTTTTAAAGAATCCTAAGCAGTTTCATGTTGACATCAACATGAAATATTAACATATTGCCCAGCCACTTGTTGCGTGAGCAGATTTTCGCATTGGTCTAAATGAAAATTCTAATTCATTCTTTGCCACTAGGTGCCGCTTTTGGAGCAGTAAAATAGCGCACCCATTCACTCAGAGGATCCATCGGTGAACAAGTGATGTAATTCTACATTTCTCAAAATTTGATGATGAAAACAAACGATCTAAATCTTGGATGGTCTGAGGATGAGAACATTATTCAAACTGAGGCGAGTCTCTATTATTTCATGTGCTAATCAACTGTTTGCATGACATATCACTCTCAAACACCATTGTAGTGATTGGCTACAAGACACTTGAGAACCAATGCTGTCATCAATGATGGTGCGACATCTTCATGCTCCATTTTGAAAAAGCATTGATTCAAGTGGAATTCGAAAGCTATTGTATGAATTTAGATGACTGGTAATAAGGGGCATTGTGTGTTAGTGTTTTTTACTGTGTCTTACAAATGACAAGGCAATTTAAAAATGTGACGTTCAAGTTCAACGCTCTAGGCCTTTCTGTTCTAGACCTGTTCCCAGTCAAAATGAACAGCCTTTTAAAACTGCTTGTAAATCTCATTATACTATATTATTATCAAATATTGCATGCTCGTGGTCGTGGTGCTCTCATGAACATGCGGTGAAGACTGAAATGGAATGAAAAAATTGTTGAATAAAGTTATTTTTTTTCTTTGTGCATAAAAAGTATTCTGGTAGCTTCATAACATTACAGTTTACCACTGATGTCACGTGGACTATTTTAATGATGTTTTATTAAGTTTCTGGGCCTTGAACATGTCAGTTGCATTGTGTCTATGCAGGGTCAGAAAGCTCTTGGATTTCATTAAATGTATCTGAGGTCTGAGTTCTGAAGATGAACAAAGGTCTTGCAGGGTTGGAACGACATGAGGGTGAATAATTAATGACAGAATTTCCATTTCTGGGTGATATTTTTGTAGATAATTTTGGGAATATTTATTGCATAAACTCAGATCAATTAAACCTATGATCAATTAGTTCCAAAACAAATATAAAAACTGTGCAAATTGAAAGAAAACAAGTTGACAAAAGATTTAATTTTATGTTTGGTAATAAAAAATTTTTTGTAGGCTGATCATTTTGACCAGAAACACTGCAAGAGAAACAAGGTGAGGAAAAAATTATATATATTTTTTTGTTAAGTTGTATGTGTGAGCAAAGTCATTACGTTTAGTACAATGCGATAACACAATATTTTCCTGAAAATAGTAAATCTTGAGTGTGATTTATCGGTCAAAAATAGAGAAAAGGCAAAAGTTAATTTTAATTAGATGTGCAGCATTTTTGATCAAAATGTCTACATTTCTAATAATCATTAATTATTTTGGCCATGATAATAGTGTAGTGAAGATCTGATATTGTGAGCCCTACATATAGTGCACAAGGCATAACTACCATTTTTATAATCTTCCAACAGTGTGAATATTGAAAATTTCTCCTTTGTGTTCCACAGAAGAAAATCTCAGTTCAGAATGACATGAGGGGCATGTTTTTTTTTTTTTTTTGAGGTAAACTAACCTTGAAATCAAATGTTCCCCTGTTAGTTAGCATTTGCATTTCATAACTGTGAAATGGTTGTGAATCACTGAAAGAGGAAATGGAATGAAATTCATGTTTCCGTCCCCACAGATGAGTGCAGCGTTTTTTTAAAATAGTTTATTTGTGAATTTACACTGATTAGCAATACATCTAAAAGCAAGTCCTTAGATAACCATTTATATATGATTTCACAGGTCACAAAGAGGCTCGGCTCAACCTCGGATGCCAAAAGCAAACAGGCCTTCCGAACCACAGACTAACAGAGAGGCATTAGTAAAACAAGGTGCAAAATGGTCAAAAGGGATAAAGGAAAAAAAAAAAAGAGCAACAAAATTAAAGAGAATGTGATGCACATTCCAGTTAACGCTTCCTACACTTCCTGAAAACAAAACAGCAATCGCAATAGAAACCAAAGCAAAAGAGCCAAAATAAGGAAAACTTTAAAGCAATAAAATGAGTTAATCTTCCCGCCCAGTTCTGCCTCCAAACTCGCACCCATTAAATGCGTTTTAATCCAACGCCTGGCCGCGTTCAAAACACATGCCATTAACACAGCTTAGAAGTGTCTGTCTCTCTCCTGCCTCAAGCCAGTACTTCACATTGCCCACTGGGATATACATCTCTGTCTCAGTGGTTCCTCTTCTTCCTCCCTACGGGACTGACCACATTCAGGCCTAACGGAGTTCAAACTGAGGTCAAACTGCTAATCTTAACCATAAGAGATTAGCTTTTGGTGTACATTCTGTCCACGGAGCATCATCTCATGGGACAGGGCACTTGAAAAGGGCAAATCGAGCAACCTCTGACCTCACGTGAATTGGAAGTGGGGAGGAAGATGACAGTCCAACAGCGTTCTCAAACTTTAGTAACACTGACACTTTGGATGGTTATGGGATGACCAGAAGGTGACAATCAATGACGTAGCACTATAAAGGCCCAAAATGAACCTTAAATGTCTTAGATTTAATAGATTTGAACCCACTGTTGACCCCATGAGAGCCAGTACTTGCTTTTTTTTTTTCCCTCAAAATAGTTTACAAATATATATTTTTTCCTTACACATTAACAAGTTTCCCTTCTCCACCCTTTTTCAAGATGCTAAAACATTTCTCATGTTTTCGTTTAGCCTCTTTAGCTTTAGATCTTCATCCATAGATGTTTTTTTTGTTATGTTGCATACCACATTAAAAAGTGCAGCACAAAAATATATATTTTATACATATATATCTCATCACTCCAGTTTTCATATATTTCCGTTACATGTGTTTAGTAATCTGAGCTATTACACGATTGAGAAGTCAGGCACGCTACATTATCACCATATAAATTCAGACTAGCAAAACATGCTTGGTTTATTTATTTTTCCGCTCGTTGTTAAAGTATAATATAGAAACGAGTACAAAACTAAATGGATAAAAACTAAATTGTTTCAATTAAAAAAAAAAAAAAGCTAAAATGTTTCATAAGAGATGAAGAGTTGATGTTCACTAAAACGGACTGCTCTGCTTTTTTAGCTGTTAAATGTTTCTGACGAACGGGAGGAGACTGGAGTGACTCTACACAGGATCAGACCATCATAGGCATCAAGAGAAACTAAATAACACAAACCCTGTTAAAATAACCCTCAACGGTTTCCAGTGTGTTTCATTAAGCGTTTCCTGTGTAGTGTGACCAATTCCACTTACAGCCGGAGAAATGACGCAAGCAGAACTGACACCATGAGAGATGACGGATTGAAAAGGGCTCATAAAGGTCTGTGTGAGAATCTATTAAACATACAGTATGAAAAATTATGCAGTATGGGCTCATCAACAAGATAAAATCAGAACATTTTCAGTCTATCGGTGAGAGAAGCCAGTTTCCCAGGAGTTTCCCTCCTTCTCCTCCTGTTAAAACTCATAATCATGGCACGCTCTTTTAAAAACGGATGTTGCTCCATCTATTGACCGACTCCCAAAAAACGTGCGTGTTTTTTTTAAAACAAACGTAGAAACATAAAAGCGACAAACAAAAAGACAGACAAAGCGACAGACGTGGATGCTCTCCGTCCTCTAGGCTTCCACTTTGTCTTTCTTTTTGTTCTTCTTCAGGAAGGACGGGTTCTGAACTTCTTCTTCTTCTTGTTGGGTGATTTGAGGCGAGCTCGGCGCAGAGCCTCTTCGATCTTCTCTCCGAGCGACACTGATCTCGACGCTTTCCGCTGGTGGTCAGCTGGCTCACGCTTGATCAGCTTCGTCCTCGCGCCGTGTCGCCTTTACCGCTCAGCATCACGCCACTGTGGTTCTCTGCATGAGGAACGATGAAGAACACAACTAATCAATCAATGTTGGGAAGCCATCAACAGCCAACAGTGGTGCTAATGTATTTTATTTGCTTGTGGTGGTTAATTTTAATGCGTTAATTTTATCATCAATAAATATACAGTAACTATTAGAAACATTAACTAATGATAATTATTAATGTTGTTTGGCAACCATAAAGATTTGTGCTAAAGAATTATTTTAGAAGAAAGTTGCTGGTTATTTATTGTATTATTATTATTAAAGTAAAATTATTAGAAAAAATTAATAACGAAGTAAATAATCACATTTTAAGGTTACAACTTTTCTTAGCCAAAAAAAAAAATTGTACTAATGAATTTTATTTGCTAGAAATTGTGTTTTTATTTATTGTGGACTGTATTATTAATTAAGCTAAAATAAGCAAATTACCTAATAATTATTACATTAAGTTGTAATGTGGCTAAAAAAAATTACAATTTTTTTTTTTAAATGGTTTATTCCATTGTTGAGCTAAAATTTAATTTTATTTAAAAACAAATAATTTGAAAAAATTGCTTGACCAAAGGGAGACAAAAGATGTGCTAATGTGTTTTTATTTGCTAGATTTGTTTGTGGTGTTTTTTTGTTGTTGTTGTATTATTGTATTATCTTATTAATAAATTCTAAACTAATTATTAAAAAATATGAACATTAATAGGTAATAAAAATCTAATAAGTTACAATGTTGCTATTCCATAAAAACTATAGTTGTTGCATTAATGTATTATTAAAAAATTCTAAACTAATTATAAAAACAAACAAAAAACACAATAGATTTAAATACAAATTCTTTGTTACAATGCTGCAGTTCCATAAACTAGTTTTTTTTGCATTATTGTTTTATCAAAAAAATTCTAAACTAATTATAAAAACAATAGATTAAAAAAAAAAAAAATCTAAGTTACAATGTTGCTGTCCCCCACCAAAAAAAGTTTGTGACTATTTTACATTTATAAAGTAATGAAATTATACATTCACATAAATTATCATATGATAAAATTTACAGAGTTAAACTCCATGGCAGGTGATTACTGTATACTGTACTGTATAGCAGGCATATAGTATAAAACGTTTGAATATTTAATAAAAGATCACATCTAAACTCGTGATGCCCGAAGTAACAGAAGTTAATCATTGCATCATCATTACAAGAAGCTCTGGGGCAACACGCCCTGGCTCGAGTGTGACCTACACTTCAGATAACGTGTTGAGCGTGCCCTCAACTGTTGTCTACTTATGGCTCATCACGCTCATGTAATTTGTCTGGTTGAGCAACCGTATATTTTGATGCAACTGGTACAGTAGCGCTTCGGTTTCTCCACCCAACACTAAACTTTATCCGCTGTGTGTGTGAACACATATCTGTGTTTCCTTTGTTTATATAAGGCTCAATCTTCAGTTTATGTAAAGGTCTCTACTGTGCTCCCATCAAAGCTTCTCCTGTAATCAACTTTAATTTACTCTTTTAACATGGGAATTTCAGGTATTGCTTGTTTTATGAAGGCAACAGAAGAGCAAGGTAACGTCCTGCAACATATCCTGCCAGAAAGTTCTCAAACAAGCAGGACAGTTTACTATAAACATTTTGAAACTATGGTTCATGTTGACCTGTGCTATTTTAGTATTGTTTATGTACTAATATTGCATTGATTCATATTTTGAATTCAATGTTATTTTTATATTTCAATTTTACTAATTTGTTACATGTTTTAAACTATTTTTTATTTAAACCATTCTATTTAGTTTTATTTTCAGTTTTAAATTGTGGTACTTCAACTTAAACTTCTTTCAGTTAGCTGCCAAGACATTCGACATTTCAAATTTTGACTAGTTATTTCAATTTAGGTTTTTCATTTAATATTTTATTTTATTTCAGCTTAACTTCAATTATTTTTAATGGTTTTAGCCCTAGTTAACAAAAGTGTTACTATAGTGAATTACAAGTGAAATAAAATTAATAATAATAAAAACCATACATACATACATACATATACATATATATACATACACACACACACACACACACAACAAAATTACTAAACCAAAATGAAAACATAAAAATAAAACTGAATCATAATATTAAAACTATAAAAGTACTTAAAGTTTTTTTTTCATGTAATATTTATATTGTATTTTATTTCAGCTTCACTTTAATAAAAATGGTTTTAGCCCTAGTTAATCTAGTTATTATAGGAAACTACAAGCTGAAATAAAAAGAAATAAAAACTAGACATATAAAAACCTACTAAAAACAACAAACACTTAACAAAATTGCTAAATCAAAATGAAAACACAAAAATATAAAAATAAAAACTGAATCATAATATTAGTAAAACTATAAAATATCTCGCTTTTTCATGTAATATTTATATTTTATTTTAGCATTATTAAACAAATGATTTTAAAAAATAATTTAATTAATGGTTTTAGCCCTAGTTATTATAGTAAACTAAAGCTAAAATAAAAATTAATAAATGCTATATAGACATAACAAAATAAACAGCTAAAATGACAAACACACACCAAAATTACTAAACCAAAATGAAAAATATAAAAAAACTAAAATTGATTCAAAATATATATCAAAAAACTCTATCTCTAAGCTGATTTTTTTCATGTAATATTTATATTTTATTTCAGATTCACTTCAATTACCAAAAATGATTTTAATGATTTTAGCTTATACTTTAGCTGTTTCAGTATAATGAATTTCTCACAGTGTTTTCTTTCATTTTCCTCTTTTGAACTGTTACCTAGCAACCCTGGTAAACATTTGCAGTTAATATTGACATGATATGCTAACATACTGAGTTTGGAGCTGCATAACACACACACACACACACACAACACACACACACACACACACACACACACAGGTCACAGCTGAGGTTGAGTGAGGTGAGACAGCTGCTCTTTCAGTGTGCTATACCTTCTTTAGCGGGAGGTGTTTTGTGAGACACTGACTGAGAGGTGTGAAGGCGTCGTCTGACGTGAGCTGCTCTTCATCTGCAGGAGTCAGTTGGTTGAGTGAAAGACAGACAGACAGTTAGAGAAGTGGACAGGTTAATATGCAGGATACTGTCACAGCTGTAAGGCGCTCGTAGGGACAGACAGTCTTGGCTGTGTGCATTCAAGTTAGTCCTGTGCAAGATGCACTGTATTGATTTTTAGCTATAAGGGCGAGTTATACCATTAGCATTGACTGGGTCATATATGTGACTTTGGGAACAGGAAATGAGGTGCTCTTAAAAGCAAGGAGGTATCATGCATCACAGTGGTCTTTATTTATTAGTTTACACCAGTTTGAAAGATAAAACAATTTAAAAGTTTGGGGTTAGCAGGGATGTAACAATGCACCACTTATGCGTTGTATCACTGCTGTTCATAAGCCACCTACTGTCAGAGAGTCTCTTTCAGCCCATCTGCTGTTTTGTTCAGTGGGATGTTTTATGTAGTATAGTTTCACAAAGCTTATTATATGATCTTATTTAAATTAAACACTGCTCATGTTGCATGTGTGTATCATCCCTGTTTGGATTGTAGTTAAAATGCAGTGGTTGCCTCTCATTTTAAACAGAAAGAGCTCAGAAAAGCCTTAGTTTGTTTATCTCAAGTGATTTCTTTTGTGTAACATACTTGTTTGATTTGGGGTTTGCTTTAAAATTTCAATTTAGTTTTTTAAGATTTCAACTTTACAAGAAGCAATAGCCTAATAAAAGGACACCTTTTCATTTACTGTATAATGTCTTTAATCTCATTTTGTAAAACAAAACCATGAGAAAACAGAATCGTGAATTCATAATCCTGAATTGAATCGTGAGTGAATTGTTACATCCCTAACAGTATTATATACACATATGTATTTAAACGGTAGAGTACGGTGGAGGTGTGAGGGACTCGTGAGCTGTTTTACCGTCTACTCCGAAGCTGCTGTCGCTCTACTCGCTTCTTGGTAGTCCTCCAGCTCTTTCTCGCTCAGCTCGCTGAAGGGGTTTGGAGGAAGTGGTCCTGTCTGCTCCTCGTCATCGCCTGTGTATGCGGCTGCACGTGTGTGTGTGTGTGGGGGCAGAGCAGAGAACACAAAATAAGACACTCGAACTTATGAAATGAGTCACAACGATGAGAAAAACCACTCAAACACACAGATGAGTTGATCACTGTGCATTCGAAAGCAAGACAAGTCACAAATCCTCTAATATTGAAATGCAAAATATGAAGTGAGAACACGAAATCCAAAACTACAAGATTTCGATGTAACAAGGAGTCATGCAGATATTTCAAAATGAAAACCTGACACAGCGCACAAACAAAACTCCCTGGGATTTTACCTGCACTGGCGACTGTCCCTTAAAAAGAAAAACAGAGCTTCATAAGACCCTGCTGTGAAACATGAGGCCTTTTTCTTACAAACTGAGCTCATTTCACCACCGTTCAACTGTCTCAGAGGATCTGCAGCCATCTAGTGACACAATGTCACTCTGACACTCACCGGGGTCTTTCCACCACAATCCCTGCCAGCCGCTGTGACTGCGCCCTGCCGTCATCATGTCAAACCGGTTCTGTTCACGAATCTGAAAAGATCACAAGGAAGCTCTTTAAGACTCAGTGACATCGATAGAATGGTGGATAAGAGTTGTGATGGCTCACCCAAAATCAAATTTCAGTCATTTACTCACCCTCAATTTTTAACAAACCTGTATGAGTTTCTTTTGTTTGGTGAACATAAAAAAAGATATTTTGAAGAATAGTTGGCAACCAAACAGTTGACGGTAGCCATTTACTTCCATAGTATAGAAATAAATGCAACGGAGTCAATGGCTACTAGTAACTGTTTGGATATTAACATTCTTCCAATACCTGTTGTGTTCAACAGAAGAAAGAAACTGATGTTTTGAAATGGCCTGAGTAGGTAATAATAATCTCACTATGTTTTCTTTATTTGGAAAGTCACAGAAATGCTATTGTAGATTGCTTTCTTTTGCTTTTGGAGCAAGTGTGAGTGCAAAATGGTATTTGTTTATTTCTCACCTTACTTCTCTTCTCCAGAACTTCACTGGGGTTAGTGTTCAGAGGAACAAACTGGTTGGGATCTTCAATGCGGATCGAGTCCCGCTGGTGTTTCCACCGCCATCAGACTTCATCCACTGCAGAGGAGTTAGAGAAAGTTTTTAGTACAGAATTCAAGAAAATAAATACAGGCTGAGATTTGGAAGCATCTGAGAGCATTCAGAGTCGGTGTAAAGGTCTAGGGACTGCTGTTTTGAAAAACTGCATTCTGTCAATAAACTCATTCATACAAAGTACAAATTTCTGCCATGAAAACATGCTCAAATGCCTAGTCTTGAGCTAGATTCAGACTTGGCAATTCGCATTTCATTCTTGGTGAATGAACAGCACAGTTTCATCTGCTACACATATTAAAACAGGCATGATGCTCGTGGTACATTCTCACTACATGAGGCCATGAACACATCTCCAGAGCTGCTCTGAGAGTCAATTCACCAATACTAACATCATATATCAACAGAAAGTTCACAACAACCTGTCAAAATAATAGTTAGGTTTAACTTGTAACAAAAATATAGTACTACTGTACAGCAGATATATTTCTCAAATTAAATTATATAATAATAAAATTAATGCTATTTTATAATCAAATTTTTCTCTATGATTTAATTTTAATAGAGACCCTTTGCAATATAGCAATTTGTTGGGCAAAAAACGGTTAACAATTTTATTTGACTACATTTTAAAAGATTACATTTTAATGTTTTACATTTTAAACTTTTGAAGCCTCATAACTTCCTTCAGTTGACTGTCGGCCACTGCCTTCAAGCCTGATGCCACACACAGTTCCCTCCTGACCTCTAGTGGTCGAAGCTTTAGTATTACAGCTTTGGTGGCATTTTTTTAGGCCCTATGAAATTCCAAATTATTTACTTTTATCTGTTTTCATTATTCTGGATTCCATTTTAATGCTTAAATAAAATTTTGTTGATATAAATGCATTTCTGTTTAATTGAAATCATGAAACTAATACAATTATACTATAACAATTTATTAAAAGTTAAAAAATCGTTCTGGGACCCTTGTAACATCCTTTTTTTTTTATTCTATTCTGTTTTATTTTTCCCAAATTCTGTTTTCCTTTTAATTGTTTTTTAATTATTATTATTATTATTTTTCAAATCTATTGTTTTGTTTTATTTTCTTTATTTCCTATTTTAAATTGTTTAATTAAATTAAATTTAATTTAATAATTAAGTCCAACTTCTGTTGGCATAATTATGCCTTTAATTTGTATAAAGTCATAAATCCCAAAAATTAAAACAGACATCAAAGAATTTCTAACAACATAAAACATTTGATAGCACTTAATTATTGTAAAAAGTTCTAAAATTTTAAAAGGTTTTATGAATGCAACTGAAGAATTGAGTAGACGTTTTATGATTATTAAAATTTAATTAAACAATTTAAATGGAAATAAAGAAAATAAAACAAAACAATAGATTTGAAAAAAAAAAAAAACAATTAAAAGGAAAACAGAATTTGGGAAAAATAAAACAGAATAGAAATTAAAAAAAAAAAAAGGATCTTACAAGGGTCCCAGAAACGATTTTTTTTACTTTTAATAAATTGTTATAGTATAATTGTATTAGTTTCATGATTTCAATTAAACAGAAATGCATTTATATCAACAAAATTTTATTTAAGCATTAAAATGGAATCCAGAATAATGAAAACAGATAAAAGTAAATAAATTGGAATTTCATAGGGCCTAAACAAAATGCCACCAAAGCTGTAACACTAAAGCTTCGACCACTAGAGGTCAGGAGGGAACTGTGTGTGGCATCAGGCTTTGAAGGCAGTGGTCGACAGTCAACTGAAGGAAGTTATCTGAGGCTTCAAAAGTTTCTGTGATGACAGAAATATGAGTTCATTCATCTGCCTTAAGATGACTCAGGAAATAAACACATACTTGCTCATCCACAAAATCCTGTCTGATAAGAGAGACTTACTACTTTTACAGCAATCCCCTTTTTTTCATTCAAAAGGCTATTCAAAAACTGGATTGCACAAAATCTCAGATGCCCATAACAGAGCTGAGCCTCACCATGGTCTTGTGCGTCCGTTCTCCTCGCTCGCCCGTCCGACACGTTCACCTTCATGTAGCAGTTGGGTGAATTGAGCCAGCTGTTTTCTCTCTGCTTGCTGCTGCAGTAACTTCACAGGGAAGCGTGGAGTGTCAGTCGTCATCGAACATGAACGCCGTCACTGTCGCGAGGAATCTCCACTGCTTCTTGTGCCTGAGCTTCTCCCAGCGATGGGGTGCCGGTGCAGTGTAGCCTGTCCTGTAACCCTGGTAAAACATAATAAATAATAAAACATAAATTTTATAATACAGTGAAAAATATTAAAAGTATGCAAAAGAATTTTATAGTGGAAACAGAAAAAAAAGTCTGCAAAAGAACAAAACCCATACTATGAACAAGAACTACAAATATGCACCAAACTATCAATAAAAAAATTAAAAACACAAAGATAACATGCACATATAATTAATAATGAACTAAATTAAAAGATAATATTAAGATAAATGTACAAATGTACCTATTCTTAAAGTTCAACTGTGAATTATTCAGCTGAAGTGGTTTATATAATCAGCAGCTGCTTGGAAACTGACTTTGCAGAAAGAAATGGGCAACTACAAAGGCACTTTTTGTAAAGCTCCATCTGTTTCAAGCACATTATGTAACCAAATGCTGCAGCTCTCCAGCAGAAGCAGGAAAAGCACATCGGTTCACTGAGAGCTGGTGAGCGCTCACTGAGCGACACACCATATCATTATCATCTTCCACATCACTCCATTCTTCTGCGCTGCTGAGAAAACAGACTTTCCACATGCCTGCATTCTTCCCTATCTCACACGGACAGAGAGGAGAAACAGCACGGTCTGCACAGCTGGAGAAAGAGACAGACAGAAAGAAGAGAGAAGTGTTTTGGCTCTCTCTCTATCGCTCTATCTCCGTTCGACTGCCTAATATGAGAGGAAGGAGGGGAAAAGAAAAAGACTAAAAGACAAGAAATAAGTGATTTTCCAGTCTCTCCGCTGTGATTATTCCTCTCAAACACAGCTGGACTAGTAGTAAGTAGTCATTTAGCAGACTCTTTGGGCTGTTTTTGGCTCGTGCTTGGTCTAAAGCGTCCACTGTGTCTGTATCTCACACAAGCACTCACCAGGTTGTCCAGCATTCTCATGGCGACTCGAACTCCAGCTCTCCCAGCCTCCACTTGTGCTGAGAGCCCATGTTGACCCCAGTTCTGCCACCCCCAGGTCCCGAGATCTGTACTTCTCCAGATCCAAGGCATAGGTTCTCCACTCCTCCAGCACACCAGAACGATTCACCTACAGAGAAATGTGCAGAATTTTTTAGAAATGGAATGGTTTTATTGAATTTACTGTCAGTGATCAGCTCATTACATATAAAAGAATATACAAACTTATTATAACATTTTATTAAAATTCAACTTAGAAGACTGTAGAATATGCTGATACAGTAGGATGCATGTCTCAGTGTAATACTACTACTACTAATTATTAAAATGGTATTTTTAAGGAACATTTACACAAATTTTCCATAGTTTAATTTAGCAGTAAACCTGTTGACAGCACTTTGCCTTAAGATTAAAGGTGTGGTTTAATGTTTTACACCTTCATTTGATTACCAGAAAAATTAAAATACACATGGAATTTCTGAAAAACAAAACATTACATTCCACAGGGACTTATTATTGTAAAAATAAAGTAAAAATAAAATAAAATTTAAACCATCTTGATTATTTAAACCATCAATACAAGAACACAGGAAAACCTGAAAATAAAATTGGACCAAAATAAAAAATAAAAAATAAACTAAATAAATTATAATAATTAAAAATAACTTCTCAACTTTTCCATAAAATTTCATTTTTTTTCAATAAAAGGAATTCAGAGGAAAAAGTTTTTCTGGTCCATCTTACAAAATAAGCCCTTCAAAGTTTGTGCTTCATTTCTCATCATTGTCTCATCACATTAAAACTTGGGCAGACCAAGCTCTACAGACAAGTTAGTGCTACAATACTAACATGCTGACTGCTCTTTGCCCTTCAAGAAATGCCTGTGAGTCAGTCTAATATGGCCTGTAAGATACCTTGTATATAAACTGTAAAGTCTCGAGAATGAAGAAAGTTTTACCTGTATTTCACAGGCAAACTGAGCGTTGTAAATGTAGTGAAAGGCCTCTTCAATGGTCTCACCGAGACTACAACCCATGATTCCTTAAAACCAACACCTGCAACACACAACAAATACGTAATTATCTAGCACACTTACAAGCGATATTTTCACTTTCATTCTCAATGACATTATCTATGTTTACATCCAATATCACAAACTAAACTTATGCTAAAATCACATAAAACATTTGCAAATAAAGCACCATTTCCATCCAATGTGTTGAATAGAACAAAATCGTCACTTCCTGGTTAAGTTAGCCTAAATATTACGAAGAAAATTTCAATTTGCTGCAGCAGGAGAAAGCATTGCATATAATTACGAGCTTCAGAGGCAGAGAGCTAAACACGGTCATGTTATCTTATTTTCGAGTTAATTATAACAAAGCATTTTGCGAGACTTTTCTCAAGAATTTTAGAATGACTAAACTAGCATTTCAGATGCAGTGCAATGAGATCGGTTTGTTGGTTGCTCCAGTTTTCTGCGATCATGTATCTTTTTTGATGTGCATTAAGGAATGTATTAAATTAAATTTATCCAGCTTAGTTGATTGTGTACGCTTTTTTTTTCTGTGCATTTTTGAATTTATGCTCATCTTGGTGTTTCCATCCAACGTTTTTTATCGATATCCCAAAATGCGCATAAAAATAGGTGGCTGGAAACATAGCTAATGACAAGCACAGGAGGTAGTTCACCTTAGCTGATGGTCCGAGGGCTTTCTGCAGCTCTATGCGGTCCTCTTGCTCATCCAGACTGCCTTGGTAGTTGTAATAGGCAATGTCACCCAGGATCAGAGCCTCCTGAGAGATGGGCAGAAGGCCGCACTTCATAGACGACACCTGACATGACAGAAGAGATCAATGCAAGTCATGGTGATTTACAGTTATAATGTAAATTTCAGCTACATATTACTTAGGAATTGTTGATAGAGCATGTGGAGCAGAAGCAGGCTGACTGGACGGAGACTTACAGCAGCAGTGGCGGTGTGCTATGTGAATGCCAGCGCACATCAGGTCTCACGGAGTAAATGGCAGCGTGAGGGCTAAAGCCAGCGCGTCGATCTGCAGGTTGGTGGATCCCTGATTGATCCGCGTCACCAATAATATTCATCTTCACCTGGAGAACCAAAGAAACACAATCAAGTTTATCACTGAAGATGATTGTAAAAATGTACTAAAGACATTGAAGCCTCCTAAAACCCAAAAAACTGTGAGGCTACACAAGCTTTATTAAAGAAATTCATATTAGCACAATACATGCATCTGATCTCTCTGTATTCCCACATCCTACACTATATCTCATTTCCTATTAATCCTGACACTGTGCTCCTAATTATTCATCAATCATCGGTTGTGTGTGAGTGAATAAAGGTGCTTGTGCACGTCTAATTCCTCAAGAGCTCTGATTGAGTATCAAATTGCATCACATACTTGCCCTGTAACAGGCCACCCAACATGCCTTTCACATGCTTGTGCGTCGATGCCATACCCCTTATCACTACCAGCTTAAAATAAACACACTGTCCCACTGCTGTTAATAACATCCAACCTCATAGAGATCATATTTATACACAACACTAATATCATGTGACTGTTCTGACACAAAACACACTCCCATATTTCTCATGCAATTCTTACTGCAAGCTTACTAGCACACCCCACAGGAAGTTGGTCCACTTCTGTATGGACATATCTGCTGTACTATGCCACTACACTAATGCTAATGGACTGAAACAAGACCTAGCTGTTCTCTCACGAGATCTTGCTAAATCTTGCATCTCATTTGGAGAAAGAATTGTAGTTTAAACTAAAGTTGGTTTTAGTTTATGATGTAATAAATGCCTTTTAAGGAGTGAAATAAACACTTTCAACAGGGCACATAAAAAGCATGAAAAGGCAAAAACAAAACTACAAGTTACATTTCCTGTTACATGAACATTTGGAACAGTTTACTGCAGTTGCTCCACAGACATGAAATCTCATGCCACATTATGTAAGAGTTACGTGATGCTTGCTTTAGCAAAACACTACTAATCAACCCATGCTCATTCCTGCGGTTAAGGATTTGAACACACTTCAGTGCCACATGTTCTTTCTTGGCAGGTTTTTATGGGTAAAGTCCAGTCGTTCAATAGAAATCCATGGGATTGGGAACTTCACCATGCATTTTTGCAACAGGTTCGAATTGATTCAGCATGTTGACCAACAAAAGCTGCTTGGTTTCAAAGTGATGTGTGTGAGAGCGATGCTTCATACACTGAAAACTTTACTGACATTATATAATGGACATTTTAGCCTGCAAAACTTTGTTAATGTGCCCATACTTTCAGTTTTCAGTAGTCTTAAACTTTGGTGTGAAACCCATCCTGCACAATGTGGGCTATGGACATTAATAATACCCCAAATTGTGTGTTTTCTCTATTCTACATTGAAGGAAAGGCCCAAGTGATAGTAGTAAGTTGATAAAAATCAAACTTGATGACACACCCAAAGTCTTCCAGGTTTGAAATGATTTTGTCCAGAACAATATGTAATAATGTAATCCATAAAAGTAACTGTAATCTGATTTAAAATGTAATAATTACAAGTGCATAATTTTGGAATCTGATCACATTATCTCAAGTATAGACATTTCTCAAGTGCTCAAATCTAGTGTTAATGTTATGTTGTCCGCTGTTAAGAGGGTTTAGTGAAATAATGAGTGTAGAAGAGAGTGTGAAAGTGAGCGGTCGTGTAGAGGGTTAATAAAACTCTGACCCAGATTGCTGGCCTCATTCCAGCGGCACCGTCCCCAAGGCCACCCACAGAAAATGAGAACAGGAGCTCTGAATGACTGTGTCAGCAACACTGAGATCTCGCTCTATCGCTCTCATACAGACAGAGACAAAAATCCTGTATGTTCTGCCTATGCAAAGCGAGATCGGTCTTTATCGAACTCTCACTGTCCATGCAAACAAAAAGAATCTGGACAAACCTGACTGGCTTTGATCCATGCATAAAAGGTCAACATGCACCTATTATAAATGACCAAAAATTCTGATCTGCCCTAATCCTGAAATGGCACAATGACTGAGTGTATGTTTCACGACTGTGAAAAATGTGTTTGCGCAGTGGTCATAACTCAAGCCCAAACACAATTCAGCATAGCACTGCATTAAAAACAGCATTAGCCAGCACAAGAGTGCAAGTCAGACGCGGATACTGCCACTGCTCGGCTTTCAGTTCTGTTCACTGAGTCATAAATGCTGCAGGCAGGAGGACAAATGTGCTTCACAAATCTGTTTCAGTGTCAAATCACCTGATTGGCAGGAATTTGTCCAAACAGCATCCACCACGAGTAGCATGTCAAAACTCATTAATGCCAACGGGAGAGAAAATGCTCAAAAGCGAAACCTCAAGAACTGGTTCGGTTCTATTCGTCACCAACTAACTTGTGGTTTGCATATATGATGCCAGAAGTGAACTCTTGCAAGGCGTAAATGCAGTCATAAATGCTTGTATAAACTTGATATATGCACTTTTGTTATATGGTGGTAGTAAGAAAAAATCTTGGTACTTAGCATTGTTACATTTAAAAGTGTGTTGTTATTAGGGTGGTTAGCTATAAACATATAAAAGCTTTGACTTTAACAGAATCTGATTTTACTCCAGATCCAGTGTGAACAAATGTAGACAAACACCTTCTGTGTTTTGCACAAATTAATTGGTCCACAAGGTGGCAAAATATCTAGGGCTTTTTCACAGTTGAAAAAACCAGAAGAGCGGAATGATAAACTACTGGAGGCGTATCACGGAGAATAGGCGTTGGTTTATGTGGGTTAAGATATACACGCAATTGTTGTTTAAATGAGTACAAAGACATTTTTAACCGTTCATAACTTCTGGAGATATACAGCTCAGAGACTGGACAAAGATGATATTTTCTAGTGCACTCTAGTGTGTTGGGTTCGCACATGCTATCAAATGGTGTATGGGCTACGTGTTTGGCTACTCAAAGTATACTTTGGGCTTTTTTGCTGTTTTCCAGGACCAGGATTAAGAACCACCACAATATGATTAGAAAATAATAAGCATGAACAACTACAGGCACTAAAAGCCTCTGGGGACATGAAAACACAGGCTAGTACAAATCCAAAACCCACTCTGAGATTTCAAAGAAATAACCGGCTGATTAAGCACATGCCACACATTGGCTAGCGAACACTGAGCTCAGTCAAGGTCTGCCAATGCATTCCCTCTGTGCACAGCACATATCAGACTGTGAAAATCCCAAAGCGACAAAGGAAAACACATATTATTAAGCTCTAGGCAATATTATTGTCTCATTAATAATTTAATCAGACTGCTAGATCACAAAAAAAAAAAAAAGCCAAAGCAGCACAAAATATAACCTGAAGCTATCAAAAGCGGAAACATTAAGTAATTATTTATCATTTAATCAACTGATAAATGAATTCCAATGGTAAAACTGCACAAGCCTGAATCCAATCTATTTTAATTCTTACTGGAATGTGAGTTCAACTAAAGTCACCACTCAAAGTGACCCCTGCAGCCCTGTGGTGTGATGCTCGAGCGTTCCCAGAACCGCTATCAGGCTCTGCCATGATAATGCAAGACAGACAGTTTGTTTACCAGATTGGGCGCAGAGGCCTCAGCGAAGGAAAGTCCTCTGGGGATGATGAGGATATGATCCTGCTCCTTACTGACACGAACCTACAAGTTTTAAAACACACAAATAAGCAGCTGTTTTTCCTGTCCTGATCAAGTTAGCTCAGGGTTTCTTCATCTATTCCAACAGGCATCCAGATTCTTTGATATTTCCTTCTTTAGCACACCTGGTTAAGCTGTAACTACAGCTTTATGAAGACAAAAGCATCTTTGTCCATTAACAGCCATTCAAAAGTAGACATGTATAATTTAATAATAACAATTTAATTTGATGATGAATGGGAAAGCAGATATAATTTTCCATGTATTTCCTGATTAGTGGAACTATAATGTTTATGGCCTGCAGGAATGGATTGCTGAAACCCTGGATTACATAATGTACATAATTCACTTTCATTTCCTTGTTCTAAAATAAAAAAGTATAATATTTAATCTGTTGCAGCAAAATATTAATGATAGTATGCTGTGCCTTACTGTACGTAACAGCTTGTGAAGTGGGCCCAATTGAACAGGTCCACTAGTCTGTAGAGGCTGGCCAGTTTGCAGCGGATCTGTTTCTCTCCCTTCACCATAGTACTGGACTCCATGCTGAACATGTGTTTATTGGGGTCACCATGCCCAAACCTGAGAAATAAGAGCAACAAGGGACAATTCAAGAACAGGTTTGAACCATTTTTAAGACGACTTCACTTAAAGATTTATTAGCCCACTTAAGCACAACTTGAAATTGACAGGTCTATACTGCTTGTCATGGGAAAATGGACAACAAACTGAGTATAAATCGATACCTTGATACTAATCAGACTAAAAGCAAGTGCTGTGTCCGATTCACTGATAACACCTCGAGGTGTCCATGAAACACTAATATGCCTGAATCTAATAAAGATGTTTTCAGTTAGACTGATGTAGTTTATACAGCTAAAAACACTGCTGTAATCAAATTTACCATAGCTTATTTAGAACCTTGAGGGATTCTGGTCAAAGAACAGTAAGGAAATCCAATAAAAAAATAAAAATAAACTCAATTCAGCCATACAAAGATCCAGCTACAATAAACACAGTCAGCACTTCACATCTAGAATACTCAGACTTTTCAGAATGGCAGTTTGTATATTACAGAACTCTAGTTGGAAAAACAAAAAAAAAAAAATTATAAAAAAAAGCACCCAACACATTCAACTCATTCTAGAGCTCCATTTGATTACTAATCCAGAACTCTTTCTTGAGTTTCACTGTTCCAGAACTCATTTCAGACCTCCAGTTATTACAAGTATCAGGAAATCATTCTCAAACTACCAGTATACCTTCCATTCCAGAACTCTTTGAGCTCCACTTGACTAAGCGTTCCAGAATTCATTGTTAAACTCCAGTTCACAAACATTTTAGAACTTAACCTTGAACATTCATAAACATTCATCCTTGACCTTCTATGACTAAATGTTGCAAAAGTGTTTCCAGAGCTCCACTTTACAAAACATTTCAGAAATCATTCTAGAGCTCCAGCTGACTGACTAAACATTCTAGAACTCAACCTTGAACTCCAGTTGACTAAACAATCCAGTACTTTTCAAGATCACCACTGACTAAGCTCCAGAATTCAACTTTGAACTCCAGATGGCTAAACATTCGAACTCATTTCAGACCTGCAGTTATTACAAGTTTCAGGAACTCCTGTTGATTAAACATTACAAAATTCTTTCGAGCACTCCACTGGCTAAACATTTATACTTGATCTCCAGATGGCTAAACATTCCAAAAGTGTTTGCAGAACTCCACTTTACTAAACATTGCAGAATTCATTCTAGAGCTTCAGCTGACTAAACATTTGCAACCCATCTTTGAGCTCCAGTTATCTAAACACTCCAGAACTCATCCTTGATCTTCAGATAGCCAAGTGTCTCCAGAGCTCTTTCCAGAACTATTCTTAAAAGCTCGAACTTATTTCAGAATGTCTTATAGAACTCCAGCTGGATAAATCTAGAGCTCAGTATACAGCACAAGATTGAGAACTGCTGCTTTCAAAATCTCCACTGAACAGACCTCATGTGCTAAATATGGGCAGCCATTATTCAAAAACCACAACCATGACACATTCTTTATGGCCTGTTTTGCAACTTTGCAAAGAGAGGAAGGCATTGCCATTTATATAATTTTATATCTAAATAAACTATCAGTGTCTTATTTCTAAATCTCATACCTTTTTCCATTATATGTCCTAGATCAGTGGTTCTCACACATTCTGGAGGACCCCAACACTGCACATTTTGCATGTCTCCTTTGTCTGACACACCCATATGAAGTCTGTGAATATCTACTAATGAGCAGGTGACCTGAATCAGGTGTGTTTGATTAAGGAGACATGCAAAATGTGCAGTGATGGGGTCCTCCAGGAATGTGGTTGAGAACCACTGTCCTAGATATGCTCTAGATCTTTGCATAGTCTACAGACACCTTATGAGATTTGGGCTATGAATTTGAAAGGGATTCACTGAAGTTCTGCTGATAAGTTCCGATAGCAGAGTGCAGAGAGAAAACAGATACATACACAGAGTGATAAGGGAGGAAGTAGTAAGATAGAAGAATGCCATGGTTTTCCTAAGACAGCTAGTGTATTTCCTCCCTCAATGTCTGTTTATGGCGATACTCACTGAGGGGTGAGGTGGAGAAACCGCCACGAGCTGGCCATGAAGAAGTCTGCGATCTGCTGCAAAGCGAGCAGTCCTGTGGGGTTGTTCCCCTTGTTCATTTGTTCCTGGATCAGTCCCTCTAGCTCATCCCTAAATGCCTGAAAGAGAAAGAAAACACGAGATTAGAGATGACTCACACACTGTAATGAGAGATGGACACGGAGCTGTAATCCTCTCATGCTCCTGCATGTTTAAACCTTCTGTACTCGCTTTTTCCACTTGTATCTTGACAACTAGTTAAGTCTATTAACCCATAGGCCTACTCCACTTTCTCTGAAGAGCTGGAGAAGACTCTCTACAAAAAAAGCAAGGTAGTGAAGGATGAAAGTACCATCTTAAATTGTTGGGTACATTTTTAGTCCACTGGAACAGTTTATTTTCAATGTTTAGGGAAGGAAACCATCTGTAACTGGTTTTATAAGCAGTACAAAGCTTTTCTGTATGATGCACTGTCATTCTGTCATTCTGCTGCACCTGCTCGGAGTTCAATGAATCTTGAATGAATCACAGGATAAACAGACACTGACAGAGCACTCAAACTGACACTATGCCTCAGTTACGATGACTGCTCGTCTTACTTACAGAGACTTACAGACTTGTCTTATTTACAGGTGTGAGTAAGTGTCGGATGTTAACTGAGGCATGTACAACTTCACTCGGCACTGTATTTGAGATTGGTGAGATCCAAACATACAAACAGTATGCAAAGATATATGCATATCAGAAAAAGGAGGGTAAACTAGTCTCAGCAGACACGCTCTGTTCACTGATGGTCTGATCTGTTTTGCACACAAAATTTCAAGCAGTAGTAAAAATCTGGACTAATTGGTTTTATGCAAACTGCAGGTACTGGGATATATAATCGTTTTGAAGTTGTTTATATGGTACAGGATTGCAATAAGCATCAATGAATCACTAGATTTCACATCACATCAAATCTTTAGAGATACTTTAAGGCACTTAGCAAAAATTAACTTATTCACAATAAAAAATAGTAGCTGTTATCCTTGTTTTGATCTATGTTATCTTGTTTTCTAATAAATAAGCTTATATGATATCAAATATTTTAGATACCAATTAAATTATACAATTCTTTATTTCACTTTCGATACCACAGCAAAAATCACTAAAATCTATGGATTGTCCGTCGTTCTGGAATGTGTTTTGGGTGATATGTGTGTCCCATAAAGCACTTTAACTTCCCACCACAGGAGCATCTAGCACGCATCACAGGTCTGGAGAAATTGAGCTAAAGAAAGTCTGATTTCCATAGTCACAGTCGCCAAGCAGCCACAGGGAAGTAGGCATGGTGTTTGTGTATCCATGTGGCCATCCCTGCCAAACTCTCAGTGACTTTGTGTGTGTGTGTGGGGTCAGTTAAGTTCACTGAGGCTTGATTTCCTAATCTAGGTTGAAACAAACTACACGGGAAGCAAATTAAATTGGCCTTAAGTTTGTTTGGATTTGAATGAGAGCCTCATTCATCAAACATATACTGAAAAGAGAAAGAAAGAAGCCATAAATTCATGCGTTAATGCACACTTTGTACACAGCTCTGTGGAATGCTTGATTCTGATTGGTCAGTCACGACATTCTGATGTATGCTATCCCTCGATAACAATCAGTAAAACTAATAACACAGGCTCATCTGGGTAATTGAAGTCAGCTATACTCTTGCTAGGAACATTTTCTCTTCGGAAAGCTTTGCATTTAGTTAGCTAATAAAATATTAAAACTCAATTCAATATTATGTGTACAATTATTTAATTTTGTCAATTGTAATTATTAGCGTTCAAATATTTCAACTCAAATCAATATTTTGAGTCTAATTATTTACTAATGAGGCAAGTAGCATCTGCTTCGCGATCGGGTTCTGATCACCATGTCGAGGTTATTCTGGGTAACAACTGGCTGGATGTACATTATCTCTTATGTAATAGCCCAAAAGTTACGGTAAGGAGTTGTGAATCTTAACTGTAAAAGTGAAGCACATTAACAGCTGTTCAGTGACATTTTGCCCAAATTTCACTGCAGCCATAAAGGTTAGTCTACCCAAAAATGGAAATCCTGTATTTAATTACACACTTTAATGTTGTTCCAAAGACCTACGGTAAGATCATCGTTCATCTTTGAAACATTAATTAATATATTTTGATGAAATCCGAAATCCGACATTTTGATGATGTCCTTACTATCTCTCTGGGCCTTGAATGTGTCAGTTGCATTTTTGTCTATGAAGAGGGTTGCAAAAGGTGCAAAAATTTCCAGTAAATTTCAGAAAAATTCCAGACATTTTGGAAACTTTCCAGGATTTTTTGGAATCTTCCAGGATTTTGGAAAGTTTCCATAAATTTTCCACCCTTTGCAACCATAGTCAGAAAACTCTTGGATTTCATCAAAATATCTTAATTTGTGTTCTGAAGAAGAATTAACGTCTTATGGGTTTGGAGCACATGAGGATGACTAATTAATGACAGAATGTCAATTTTTGAGTGAACTATCCCTTTAAGTGTGGATAATGGGAAAAGTGATGCTTGTCTTGAACTAAATGAACTAAAATAATTGAACTAAATATGTGAATATTTAAATATTTTAGCAAGTGCTTTAGAGGTGAACTGCATCATGATGGAAGATTAACCGTGGGAATCATCAAACATGCCTCCAAAAAACAAACCTGTAGCCAACATGCTCCTAGGGATAGCCATCACAAAAACATGGGTTAACATGCCCACACTTGTCACTAGATCAAAGCAGTGTTGATCTAACCTCGTAACAACACAAAACATAGTAACTACATTAATATCAAATCATAAAACCATATCTGTCATGGGGAAGATGGCGTTATCTGAGCTTTGTGACATTGTAATGTGGGACAGGGTGTGTAATGATCAGATGTGGTGAATTTGCTTTAATAACCCATTCACCTCACATGGGCCACACTTCAAACAAAGCAGCCCGAGCCAACACCGGCCGAGTCTTGCCAAAGCACAAAGGTGAGATGGAGATATCCTGGGACTCTAATTCCCTGTGTGAGTATTAAATTGTGCTTGGATGAGAAGTGGGCGCTCGGGACAGGGTATGAATGATCCCTGCCTGCCTCTCAGCAGAAATTCCTCTCAAGCGTAAGTGTCCGACCGACCAAACCACGCTCTTGGAAAACAGCTAGGATTCTGGGAATAGCGCTGCTTCAATGCTAAAGAGGGAAACAGAGGGAGTGGGGGAACTAAAAATAACCCAAGGGAGGAAATTCAAGACAAATTAAATTGTGCCATTACAGTTTAATATCATTAACATGTTGTTTCACCTCCTAAGTAAATATCAGCGGTCCCTCAGTGCAAACCGCTATTTTTCTGCTTGGTTCCTGAGTGGGATACGTTGACCTTGGTTGTGACAGCACAGATGAGGCCTAAGCATAGCAAACTCCCTGACTATAATAGTCTGACCTTAAACACAGTCCACGGAGAGACGTGAATTTAAGCAGTGCTCTTCTGCGTGTCAGCACATACGCAGAAACCCTGCAGAGAGAGAGGGAGATGAAAGAGAGGCTTGTTGAATCAGCTCTGATAGAGCAGACGTAACACACAGGCCTGTGTATCGATACACCTGCTGCCTGGCCTGCCTGGCTCCTCTCCACACAGAGTGTGGGATGAGTGAGAAGAGTGTATATAGTGTGTCTCAGAAACACGTGCTCGGACAGCTGCTGCTAATAAAGCCCAGCTGCACTGCCGTAATTAACCGACTGTCACAATCGCTCTGTTTTATCACAATCACAGGGATTACAATGACAGAATCTATTTTAATTTCACATACTGTAAATACAGTGCTCAAACCCTACAGAACTTTTCTAGGTTTCTCTTCTTTTCAAATTAATGTAGTTCAGATTTCTCAGATTTTCAAAAATAAATAAAACCCTACATTTTTTATAATTTATAAATTTTTTATAAATGAAAATAGATTTTTTAATTTAACTTTTAAATACATAATTAAACAATTATATAAGGGATGCACTGAATATTCAGCAACCGAAAATGGCCCAAAAGTGCATTTTTCGGTTTTCGCAAATACTTTTATCACCGAAATGTTGTGATGATGCAAACAGAAACACGACCTGCACGCGACCTGCAAAGTGCAGACCACGAAGCTCCCAGCGACATTCACTTCTAACCAGTGGGTCTTAATAGAAAAATTCTCTCTTCTTGCCCCTTTGAGCAGCTAACTAAAGAGATCAGCTCCTCTGATGCATCTGTAGAGGCGTTATTCCTTTAATCGCAACACTAAAGCTGCTCCTAAGCAAAGAGGTCGAGACGGACCACGGAGTGAAAAGTACACTCTTAGAGTATGTCAGCACACATTTCACTGAGATCTATTCGATCCTCTGCACTTCATCGCGACTGTACTTTATCCGCTTATAAAGACCATTACTTGGATGCGGAAATAAAGCAGCCAAGAGAAATGATCCATGTCAGCGATGGATGCGGAGAACCGCGTGGAGACGGAGAAGCGCATGGAGTATTGCACGGAGAAGGAGATCAGAGCCAGAAAAAAAGACTGCTCTCTGCACCCTCGTTGTCTGATATGTTCAGTGAAATCCTGCAAGAAAATGCCTCAAAATAATAATAATATCGTAGGCTATTCTGTTCTTAGGCTACTATATATGTGACTATCAGATTGTAGCCATATTTCTACTAGAATTTTTTTTTAAATTTGATATAAATGTTTATTTATGCCCTGGCCCTATTTAAATACACTCTCTCAAATCTTTCTCAAATGTCAGGCAGATGACAAGCTTAACAGATAGATGGTTATCTGTCTGAAGTCCCCATCCCCAGAAGTGATAACCCTCTTGCCTACTGCAGAAGTAATGCACTTTCTTGTAGTAGTCCTACAGAGAAAAATTTCAAATGCACTTGACCTAAATGCACTTTGTTTTATGAGAGAACATTTAATTTTAAAACCTTTCTGCAGGCCAGTAGGCCTGTACATTATTTTCAATGTACACATGAGTGGAGTCAAGTCAGTTTGAATTTTATTTTATACTGTGCATTGTTGCAATGTGCTAAATAAATATTTGCATAATTTGTAATTGATTTATTCTTTGAAACTTTAATATTAATTTATGCAATTGCAATGCCTTGATTTTAGTAAAGTTAGTACACAGTCATAGCCATAAATGCAATGGTACTAATAATTGTCAATTTCTTTCGGTGTTTGCCTTGGTTTCCTCTTTTTGGTTTCTGCCAAGAATTTTCATTTCGTTGCATCCCTTATATATATATATATATATATATATATATATATATATATATATATATATATTATTTTTTATATTATATTTTTGAAATTTTTATTAATTGTAATTATATTTTTTATATTTATTTTATTACAATTACAGATCATTTTCACACATTTTTAATAGGATGCTTGTTCTTACAACACAAATATGCAATACCAACTGGATATTACACAGTTATTGTAATTTTACAAAAACTTCAAGAATCTGAACTCCAAAACAGAATAAAGTTCATAAATGAGACAAAAGATCAAGAATTGGTTTGTGATTTTAAACCCATTCTTACTGATACTACCAACCCTATCACAAATCATTCTTGCAATTTTAAGTTGACAAGCGAATTCTCAAACAAATGTCACTGATTTTGCAAGGTCTTAATGCATTCACTACCGTTGGGTCAGTAAGAATTTTTAAAGAAATTTTTAGTCTCTTATGCTCACCAAGGCTGCATTCATTTGATTAAAATGTAGGAAAACAGTAGTACCGTTAAATATTACAATTTAAAACACATTTTTCTATTTTAATATATTTTAAAATGTCATTTATGATAGCAAATCAGAATTTTCAGCAACTGCTGGTACTCAAAAGCATTTAATGTTATCATCAATGTTGAAAACAGTTTACTATTTTTTTTCTGGATTTTTTGACAATTCTGTTTCAAAGAACATAAAATTGAAATCTTTTGTGACATTATAAATGACTTTACTGTCACTTTTGACTAATCGAATCCATCCTTGCTGAACACAAGTAGTTATTTTCACAATGTGTGGAGTTGGATTTATTTGCACCATGTGACAGATGCCATCCATACAGCTTAACTTGTATTGAACTCTGAACATTCCTTTAAACACAGTATGTGTTTGCTGAAATGTCTGCAGGAGTGTAATCTGTGCAGTATGTTCTTGTAATCTCTCCAGTGTGTGTGTTAACTAATCCGCTGTGTGAGTGTGCACTCGCTATAATCTCTCTACTGTAGGTCAGAGGTGCTTGCTGGCTGGATTGTGTTTATATACAAGATGTGGAAGTCGATGGTGTGCTGACATAGGGTGTGGTCTTCCAGATGGCTTTATGGTGCAGCTTGTATTTGTGTGCATGATTGAGCTGTAACTCAAAACATCACACCAGACACACAGTTAAGTGACTGACAAACCTGCTCATCTGACAAGAATAAACCATAAATCTTTCATTGTTTCATCTTTCAACAGAGGGCAGTGTAAGATGCAACCAGCTGGGTTCAAACCAACTTTCAGTTCATGGCAGTGTGGCATTTACTCGAAACCACATGGCTCGAGACAACCTATAAAATCTGTACAAACACTTTTACGTTGAAAGCACATTCTTGCTGATTAAACTCAGTGGAAAAGTGGAAAAACATCCTGTACAGTTACAATAACTTTACAAACATTAAAAAATAAAGGTTCCAAAGGGGTTTTACGCCATAGAAGAACCATTTTGTGTCCCTAAAGAACCTTTCAGAAAAAGAAGAACCAAAAGAACCATTTTCTGTTAGTGTAAACAAACTAAAGAAACTTTTTCCACTGTAAACAGCCTTTTGTGTGTTGAAAAGGTTGGAACCATAATTCAAATTCAAGGTGAATAAAGGTTCTTTTATTGGAATTGATGGTTCTTTGAAGAACTTTTAACATCTATAGAACCTTTCCATTGCACAAAAGGTTCTTACAGTGGAAAATGTTTTTTTTTTTTTTAAATACTTTTAAACACTGTTCTTCACACCAAGAAAAAACTGTTCTGAGAACCATTCACTGAAGGTTCGTTGGTTCATTCATGGTCTCCTGCAAAAAAAACAAAAAAAAAACCTTTTGGAACCTTTACTTTTGATCCTCACGTTGTGTTCTGATCATTTTAACCCGAAGATTTTCTTTTTTCCTGAAAACGCTAGTAAATTTTTTTGCATTGACTAAAATTTGAGCTAATTGATCAAAGGCCTCATTTTCTGAGTGAATATTTCCAAAATTACCCACAATTAATGTTTTTTACTCAAACATTGAGGTGCATAAGCTCAAATTAATGAGGCCTGCATGAATCAGTTCCAAAATAAATACAAAACTGTTGCTGAAAGGCAAACAACAAAGAAAACAAGGTAATAAAAGATTGAGTCCAAGATTTGGTATATGAGATTTACAAGCAATTTTAAAAGCCCAGTCATTTTCCACTGGGAACACCAAAGTGACATTTCAGTGTGTGTTTGTGTTTTCTTACTGGACTCTGTAGTATCTGTGTGACCCTTTTCTTCTGCTCCATCATGTTGAAGTCTTGTCGCAGATCTGGCTACATGTTATGCGCATCGCAGGTATTCAGGGTCATTTTCGTTGATGCGGCGAGTAGCCCTCTTTTTCCCCACGCTGGGGCGGAGGGATCGTCACCACCTCCTGTCTCGACTCACCACTCATCTCTACTGAATTTTCCTGCTGTCTTCACCTGAAGAGAAAGAGAGAGATTCAGCTTGAGTATGTGCATGTACACCCTAGTACACACATAAAACACATACTGCACTGACTGAATCAAAAGCCACAGAGAGGAAGTCCGTAGCACTTCATTTGACAGGCAAAACAGTCTCGATCAATAATGCCCCAAGGACAGACTCATCATCCCACACAAACCAGCACATAAGTCCCACCATCATACAATCAAAAAACAGCCTAACCGCAATTAGCTAGAACTCGCTTGCTGAGAATATCTCTATTCAATCGACTTTGTTCTTTGTTCACCCTTGACAAAAGAAAAGAGTGGCTGTCCCGCCAACAGTGAAGGGTGGCGTCAGGTCAACCAACAGGAGGCAGCACTATCCTATAACACTATCAGGGTTTAGTTAGCCTGACTTTGTTCTCTCTCTCATACACACACTATTGTCCCAGACATGTGGATTTCTCTCTGTGTGAGTCAAGCTGTAGAGCATTATAAATGACTTTCACTACCATTGGTTTGTAAGATTTTTAAAGAAATTAAAGGTGACATTGTGAAAATCTGACTTTTGTGTGTTTAAGTGCTATAATCGGGGCCCAGGTGCATCATTAATGTCAACGCTTTTTTGTATTCAATGTGGCTTTTATTTTAAATTGATTAACATTCAATATCGATTTTTTTTTGACAGTCCTAGTACTCATGGGAAAAAGTAAGTTTGATCAAAGTAATAGCACACCTCTCCTGAACAGACTATATGATTTCAAGAACCATTCATATATAGGGCAGGTTTCTTCAAATCCTTAATCCTAGATACCTTAATAGTGACACTTTGCAAACTCAGACATTCAGTTGGGACTGTTGTGCCAGACATTGTCAGGCATTTCCTAAACCTCGGTAAAGCTTTCACCTACACCTCTCTAGGGCTTTCACACTTCGCTCTCTTCTGCGATTCACCTGGAGGCTTCTTTTCTGCTGTACGTTGGTAAGCTGTTTGTTCAGGTCAAATGGCACTTGGAAAGATGGTTCAGATTAAAGACATGCAACCTGCCAGAAAAAAAGAAACACGCATCTGAGTGAGGCTCAATAAAAGAGCTCAAGCCAACAACGGCAATACACAGCACACATTTTAAGCATGTGGAACACGCGTCAAGAAAGCAGAAACCTTATTAACCTGAATAAGAGTTGCATTCTAGCGAAGATAGCCAAATAAGCACTAACATAAACAAATGCTAAAATGGATCAAATAAATCTAAAGGGAGATTAAGGGATGCCGCTTAAGTTTATTATGCTGTCAAGACAACAAACCACACGCTGCATACACAAAAGCTCACATGTTTCAACTCATGATGCAATATCGAACCCAGCACTAGCTACAACTCTGACACACCCACCCAGAAACAGAAAACACAACACACAGGCAGCTCCAAGCCTGAAAGGCAGAACAACTCTAAACAATGACAACAACAACAGGAGGGTGGATTTTACCAGACAATAACCACTATATTTGTCCCTTTAAGATCCAAAAATGGTTTAGTCAGCCTTATGTCGCTTTCAAAGCTGTTATGATTGCCTTTCTTCTACAAAACATAAAATTAAATGGTACTGATGCTATTTCCTGTAAAATGAAAGTGAGAGAGGAAAAAGAGACACCTTTAAAGTAGTCCATATTAAATTGTGTGTAGTTGGGGTCAAGAAACTTCATAATAGGGCTGCAACTAACGATTATTTTGCTAATCGATTAATCGGTCGATTCTTTTACGATTAATCGATGAATCGGTTTATGTACTTATATTTTAGTTTTGCCCATTTTTTCCCCAAGTAAATTATTAACAAAGGGTCATATCATTCAACATAGACTTTTTAGAGATTTTAACCATTTTGCATTGTCATATCCTCATCAAAACATACTACTGAGTTGTGTTTTATTATGTGATGGTTATCCTTTGTCAAACTCTTCTGCAATCACAAACACTGACCCATACATACTCTAGCAAATTTCACAAGGAGGTTTCAAGTAATGCTTCACCATGGCAGTCCCTTAGGGCTCTAAAGTAGTTTAACATCCCTAACAAAGCTTATTATGAATCTTTCAGAACATATTTTCACAAGAATAGACAAAATCAGAATAAAATTGCAGTAAATTGCATTTTATTATTTTTTCCTGTAAACAGACAGTTATACCTGGGAAACAGCTTTATAGTTATGCTGTGAAATTGTAAACAATCCTTCTAATAAAGTGCCAATGGCATGAAACCTGAATGGAACTCACATTTATAAAATTTAAAGTAAAATCCATCAGAAGGTTAGTCCAGAAAAATTGGACACACACAAAACCTGCTGTGTGGAAAAAAGAGCAGTGAATACTTAGAAAAGTGCATTTCAAATACATTTAAACATTAACCTCTCTCATTCAGTCATGCTGCAAGACTGAATTATGAACTGGTAAACACAAAGCTTTTAAATGTTAATTGTTAAAAGCAATGTTATCAGCTTTTACGACTAAACATTTGCAAACAACATTGTACTGCAGAATCTGCACAAATAAGTCTTTGCACACCGTGATTTTCATCGGATTTTAAATGTAGTGGTCCTTTAACAGTGCAAAATTCAAAACTGTAATAAAAGCGATAAAATGTTAAACAAAACAGCTTAGCCTGAACTGACAGGAATTCGACTACCTGTGGGAAATGAGGCAGAACACTATTCACTCATTATTTGAGAAAACTTTGCATTGCAGTGCAAAAGGTCAACATGTCCAAATGTTCAGGGGCTTGCTTAGCTTTTCTTTTTAGAGGATATGTTTCCGCCGGAAAACAGCCGAGTTTACAGGCTTACTCTTCTTTTGAAGGTCAAAGTAAAGTGCTCCCACACTTGATGACTCGCTCGATTAGTTTTATCTTCCGCTTTTTTCTTTTTTTTTTTCGAAGCTTACTCCACTGCCGCTCTGCCTCACCCATCACGCTTGAATGCTGCAGAGACGCTAAGGGAAGCACGTGATAAAACGAGGCTCAGCTATTGGCTAGCTACTTCTCCGTGTACTGGTGAGTAAACCTCCGTGGCTCATTACTGCTCACACTTTGGTCACCGCAGATTTAAAATATGACTAAATGAGCGCTACGCAAATAAAAATATTTAGCAACTAATCGATTACTAAATTAGTTGACAACTATTTTAATAATCGATTTTAATCGACTAAATCGATTAGTTGTTTCAGCTCTACTTCATAATAATAACAATAATAAAATAACAGTACTTTTATTCAGCAAGGATGCATTAAATTGATCAAAAGTGACAGTAAAGACATTTATAATGTATTTCTATTTCAAATAAATGCTGTAAATAGAAGAATACTGAAAAAAAGCCATATTCCAAATTTCCATAAAATATTAAGCAGCACAGCTATTTTCAACATCGATAATAATAGGAAATGTCTTGAGCAGCAAATCAGCATATTATTATGATTTCTGAAGGATCACGGACTGCATAATGAAGAAATGATGCTGAAAATTCAGCTTTGCATCACAAGAATAAATTGTATTTTAAAATATATTCAAATAGAAAACTTATCTTAATTGCAATATTATTACAGTTTTTAACTTTTTTTTTGGCCAAATAAAAGCAGCCCTGGTGAGCATAAAAGACTTTTCTAAAACATTATTATTATTATTTTTCTTGATCTTATCGACCACAAACTTGTGTGCAGTACGGATCACTTTTATCCTACTTCTGACAATATAATATTTGCATCAACTAACCATTTAAAACATCCCACCATCTGTTAAAAAATAAAATGAATAATGGAATTAAAATCTGCCAAATATGAATCTGGACATGCCTCTAATACTGGGACAGACGGCAGATGTTCCATACATTAAATTATATAACACTAACTGTCCATCTCAGCTTATTGACTGCTTTATGTACAGCAGTGTGTTGATCCGGGACGGTTCTCGATCGCTTCAAACTGTCAGTGTGGGTGTATGAGAAAAAAAAAAAAAAAGAGAGTGTGGAAATGTGAGGAAAGAACAGGGAGGATCCTCAATCCTCACTACAACAGCTGTTCGGTCTCTGAATACAGGCAATAATGAAGTGCTGTGCAGGATTTCTCCTGCATAGTCAGGCTTGCAATAACAGAAAGGACACTAGTAATACAATAGCCACACAAGACAATAAAATACACTACAGGGACACCAGCAGTACGAGTCACAAGATTCACACTGTGTCCTACAGTCAATGGCTCATTGTGTAGCTGCTTTCTCTCACAAGTTTAGATGCAGGGTGACAGGATTCACATTTCAGATGGAAAAACACCTTCAAATGAGCCTATACAACCACTGCTTACCAATCACAGCCTCTGCCGCTGACCGTTGAACTTTAACACACTAACCAATTCGATTAAAACAAAAACAGATTTAACGAATGTCATGACTTTCATATTTGTGACCCTGGACCCTGGGTCAAGAAACTTCATAATAAAACCAGTCTTAATGTGGTGGGTATATTTGTAGCAATAGCCAATTGCTATTAAATTTTTATTCTATACCAAAAATCATTAGGATATTAGTAAAGATCATGTCCCATGAAGATATTTTGCAAATTTCCTATTGAAAATATATCAAAACTTAGTTTTGATTAGTGACATGCATTGCTAAGGACTTAATTTGGACAACTTCAAAGGCATTTTCTCAATATTTTGATTTTTTTTTGTACCCTCAGATTCCAGATTTTCAAATAGTTGTATCTCAGCCAAATGTCATATCCTAACAAATATCCATACATCAATGGAAAGCTTATTTATTCATAATTTTCAAAAAGAAAATCTACCCTTTATGACTGGTTTCGTGGTCCATGGACACATATATTTATAAATGAGTCCTCAAGTACCTTTAAGGGCACTGTACAGTGCACTCTGCATCCCTCCACACCTCCTCATCTTTAGTATGCATTACTATTTCTCCTCTTATCTTTAGCTGCTCTATAAATAGGGCGCGAAAGATTTTGGGACTCAGATTTCAGTCGCGGCACAAGGGTCTCGCACTCAGAATAGAAAACACAACAAGGTAAGAGAAAAACAAACAGTAACATTAATGTTACGTTTTAAACTCACAGGAGATGCGACAAAGAGCGTTTAAGATTTAAAAATAAATTTAAAAGAAGTGTCGGTTGAAGAATACCGTTAAATCCTCTTTGAAGCTTGCTCAACGGAGTTGCTATGCAACTGTATGTGTGATCTGCTTAACCACAAAACTCGGCTCTAAACGACAGTTCGTCGTTAAATCATAACCCAGAAAACAAAACGGGGTGTTTTTCCAGAATTTTAAGCCGTTAAACTCACCTGTTTGCTCCTCACAGAGTGAAAGTCCAGTACGTTAAGCGCTCGAGCGCATCTCTCCATTCCCGCCTCAAGAATCCCAGATTACCTCAAAGGATTAAACGCGACCAAAACAGCCCCAACCTCACAAACAGACCCCAATTCCACTCAGTAAAGACAAAACGCCGCTCACACAGCGACACTCCTCGTGCCTCGTAAAAGGGGATTTTCGGTTGTAGTGTGGTTTGCGAGGAGCTGCTTCAGCAGTGAGAGAAACTGAAGCGGTCACGTGACCAACTAATCCGCCCATTCTCTGAGCGCACGAATGCGATCGACCAATCGGAACGCAGGATGTCCACTATGCCCCGCCCCTCGTGTCCCAGCTAAAGATTTAAAGGTCAGTGTTTACGATACTCACTGCGTGTATGAGAGAGATATAAACGACTGCATTGTATGACACAGATCCACACTGTACCTGAATCACAGAGCAGTCCGCGCATAGATAGAACACAGTTGTGATTCAAAACAACCTTTGAACAAATCCTGCCAATACAACATATTGGCAAGTTGTGTTCCCCTGCATTCAATCAATGTTTTGGGTTCAATACAACTGACAGCATCTGTAACCGCTGTGGATTACCAGGCAACAATTTAGATTAGTTAGTTTGTAAAAGCAAGCAAAATTAGCGTTAATGAAATCTACATAATATTCCATATTCAGCAAGATATTCTGAATGGATTACAAGCAGAAACATGTAGATTATATTTTCAATTAATTCTTCTATACAAAAGTGTTTTAAGATGTTAAGGTGTCAGTTATAGAGAAAGTGAAGCTGATGTCACGCGCTGAGTTCTGGGAAACTGCTTTGTTTATCCGCCATACTGGAAGGACTACACTGCCTTCTGCTATTGAGTATAGGGCAGTATTTTGATTTTCTGTCGCTTAAATCACCATTATATGGCATTCATGCTGCATCGAATTGCAAAAGTATCTCAGATCAATGCAGATACTTGCATTTATTCACAAGCTCCTATAGGATTTGATTTTGCTTGTCATTTGTTGAAATAAATATTAAAAATACAGTGCTCATGTCTGTTCGGTTAATGTGACCCACAATCTCTGATTCTCCTCCTGGCTATAGAAAATGAATATTTACATTGACAACAATTATACTTCATTTCATAACTGGCCTCTAAAAGCACCCAGCACAAGTAAATAAACAAAACTGAATAACTATTTCCCACAACCTGCCATCCAGAGGACTGGAAACACTATCACCACATACTCACTCTCTGAAAAATGACATATTCTTCTATTTGTTTGAACGGTCAGCGCTTAACATCTATAACACAAGGTCAAGGTTAGCATGGCCTAGTTTAGCCTGTAGGTAGATGGTATAGTGTATTCGCTGTGTACCATGCCTTTTATATTTTGTCAAGAAACATGTAAAACCACAAATACTGTAGTATATTACAGTAGATATTTAAGCATTTTTGTTTACTTTTATAAATGGGTATCAAAACAGCAGACAGACACCGATATCACACTCATAAATCTCTCTCTCAGAACCTTTTCCTGTCAACGTAAACACACAGATTAATCATAACTCATACATACAGTACATATACACATTATCTCAGATGACATCAGGGAAGTAAGGATCATTGTTGTGTACACAGACATCCAACAGTACAGTAAAACAGACCAAACAGACACAAATTCAATCCAGGAATACAGGAAAATTTAAAACTCATATGCTTTTGGATATGATCAAAGTGAACAATGAGAAGAGAAAAAGACAGAGACAAACAGACTATAAAGAAATGGTTTCCATGAGACAGTTCACAAAGTCCGTGGAGGACAGTCAATCAGATTGACATCCAGAGCACATGCAGGAATTCCTCAGAGCCGCAAAAGCGAAGGAAAATCTTTGTCTCGTGGTTTGGCCTGAAATAAAGCCCCACTTTATGGAGACTATGCCCTGTTATCGCTCCCTTCCCACAATTCCTCTGCCTACTATTTGACTTGAGCAATACCAACAGAACAGGTGCAGATGTGTGGCATTCCCGTGGTCTTATGCAAACACACACCATCACTGATTACGCTCTCTAATGGTTCTGCTCCATGTTTCCCACAGGTATCTCATTGTATCGAGTGCATTAGCGATGCTAAAATGTTGGAATGCAAACACAAGACCTCATCGCAGACCACTTTCCCTTCAATTACAGACATCCGGATCTTGCACTTTGTTTTACACTTGGTTCAAACTGGATTTGATAATTCTTGCCCTTTCATACATCTCTTCTGCAGGTCATCAGTCCTTATCACTGCTAAGTGTTTGCATTCTGTGTGTAACCTATTGTTTGCACTGTAAAATATAGCCCACAGTTGTGGCTTTACACACACACAACACATTGTTGTGATATCAAATCAGGCCATCATTTCTCATGTTTCGTCATAGTGCTCTTTTGTGTGATGTCTCAGGGAAGGGCAGAATCATTGTGGCCAGAGGCTAATATTTAACCCACCCTGACTTCTGAACAATGCTAACAGTGTATGTCAATAACTCTTCCACACAAACACGACATTTAAATGACACTCTTACTGAACCTGCATGTAAACTTGGAACTGAGACAAACTCATTAAACTGGTGATCACAAGCATTTCAGAAGATCGAACACACACAAACAGCTTCTAAAAGAGACTGTCCTATAATAATAAAAACGCGCATGCTGGAAAAAGTCCGTCAATGACTTAATTTCACCAATTTCGTGTCAGATTCATTCACTATTATTAAACTACATGCACAGTATTTCAGCTAACAATCGCCCAATCTCAAGCTATCAAAACAGTTGACCATGAGGCTACATTCAAAACAAGATAAGTGGATGCATCTTTGTAAAACACTTTTATTGTGTGTCTTAATAGTCTGACTGTCAATAGTGTGTCTGAAATCATATTTACATTCTTAAGACTGCTGCTTGGACGACTATTGGTATTCTTAGGCATCAGTATAATTCCTTCATGTTTGTCTGTCAGCCAGACAGTAAAGTTCATGGCTGATGTACAAGCATGTGCCGAGATCCGCCTGTAGCACTGCAGCTCCAGGAGGCCAGCCTCACCTGACAGTTGTCAACACATTCCCAAGTGTAGCAAGTGTAACTTAGGGAACAACCATCTTGGAAGCACGCACACAGTAGACAAACAGTCTCTGCTGTATCTTTGTTTGTCATTTTTTCAGATTCTAAACAGATATTTGGTAATAATTACCATGGAGATGCACAAAAAATAAACAAATCTTCTGAATGCAGACATATCAACTTCATAGGCTTATATATTAAAACATGGGTTGGATAAGTCACATTACCTTTATAATTTGTCCTAAATCTGACCTGGTCGGAGAGTAAAGGTGAAATTTCCTGCTAGGTGCACTGACTTTTCCAATAACAGCGGATGCAGCTTGACTAATACTGTAGTTTTCACTCAGCCGTGAACTCTCCGTGATTGTATGCTTTTATCTAGAGAGAGTTCCTCAAGGGAAATGATTTTACCTTGAACTGTTTGAGTCTTGAGCCGATTTCCATTGTTTTAATTCAATCCGAAGTCAGAGCATCACAGGACGCAAAAAAGGCTTTAAAGAGAACATAATGGAAAACAGGATTTTCCTTGCTCTTTGAAATAAGAGTCTGATGTCAATGGTGTCATACTAGATAAAGATAAAGCCCCTCCCTCATCCACCCAGACCATTTATGAAAACTTGCAAAACTAACTTTAAAAAGGCAACAACACAATACATATGTGTAGAATATGGCAAAGAGGTAGTATTAAGACAGTTAATCTTCTCCTTGAATAACCTTATGTACTGGAAACCCAGTACATTCTCATCTTGCTACAGATCTGTGTTTAATTAGTTATTCTTGGTATCCTTTTATTCTCAGTGGGATCAAAGGCTTTTCTGAATAAAGTAGAGCCAGCATTAATTTCACACTAATAACCTGTTAGCTCGCAGCTCATTCATGTTTAGGAATTACGTAATGGCTGATGACAGAGAGACACGCTTGCTCTTTGATCATGAAAGCTGCAAAAAAGACGATAAGCTGTAATTCTGAATAATAGAGATGGCAACCGCTCACAATACAACACGTGATGCTATTGGCACCTATAAAATTTTGCTAAATCACCTGACTTTATTGTGCTAGACTGCTGCTTTGCTCTTATTTCACTGAAATTCAAGATAGACTGAACACTTATGTTCAATAATGCACGCTTTATAATAAAATTCATCTCAACACAGTCAGCTTAATAATGAGTTATTTGTCAATTTTAATCTTTTATTTATCAATCAACTCACAGACTTTAAGTCTTTCACTGATTATCAGATGGATCATAGTTTGTGAACCACAGACTGCACAAACCAAACAAACAAACACCAATAAATCACCATATAACTGATCCACTGAAAACTATCCAGAATCCATTCACCCATGTGTAACAGGCCTCATTTTGTGATGATGCTGATAAATAAGCCGATAAAGAGGATGTTTGTGTGCTGCATGTATCACATGGCATTGCTGTGACTCTCCATGTCATGACCACACAAGTTCAGCCTGCGGACAGAGTCATTTCAGAGGCACAGATTAGATCCTGATGGAGGATATCACATGGGGTTGTCAAACCTGTTTGTAGTAAATCTTGGCTTTAAAGTAGGGCTGCACGATTAATCGAATACGATTGTCACATCTTGTCAGTAAAGCCGGTTCTGTGATTAGTAGTAAATCTCCATCACCTGGTTTCCAGATGGAGCAGCATTTACTAAACAGAGTTGTAGTTCTCAGACAAGCTACACAAAAAAGTGGCAGATGATATAATCGATCGATTATGAAATCGAAGAAATAATTTGATAATGACAGCTGTTTGCATCTTGTCAGTGAAATACTGCTCTGTGTAGTAGGCCTAAATGCTGCTCCATCTGACAGCATGTGAAAATACCACAGTTAATAACATATTTTTACTAACTTCATAAAGTCAATTGAGTGTTTGAAATAAATCCTTCCGTGAGATGTGGCTTCTTACACAGAATAAGGCACCAACATATTTAATTGCATCTGTGTAGTGATAAAGGCTATGTTAATTAGCATTGCATTATAGATATACTTTATTATAATGAAAATTATCGTAAGAACTCAGATAAACCATATATTGCATAGTGTGTGTTTATTAGTCACAATGAATCAACGAAAGCATTTAAATCTTCTGTTTATTCAGCGGTTTCTTCTTCGGCGATTTGAAGTTTCGCGTGAGGCCTCTGGCCTTCATATAGAGATTCACTGCTGATCACAGAACCGACTTCATTGACAAGATATGCATGACAATCGCAGCTCCGGCTCTAATCACGCATTTTGATTTCATTTTGATTTATCGGGAGCCCTACTTTAAAGGAACAGAATCACTAAACTATAATTAGTGGCTAATTAGTTGCAGTCACA
Organism: allo-octoploid hybrid of Carassius auratus x Cyprinus carpio; assembly: GCA_024542945.1. Lineage (NCBI taxonomy): Eukaryota > Metazoa > Chordata > Actinopteri > Cypriniformes > allo-octoploid hybrid of Carassius auratus x Cyprinus carpio. The sequence continues at coordinate 19,467,009 of CM045074.1, read as the reverse complement.
GTGTAAGCCCTCCAATAATACACTTTATTTCTAAAGTTATAACAGGATTCTCAAGAAATAATTGCTGTCCTATTATTTTCCATTTGTTCTTATCAAAATTACCATGAGAATTATTAACAGAACTATTAAGGAATCAGAAATCTAATCCATACATTTTATACAAAATCTCATTACCAACTCCAAGTCTCAGCTATCATGTTACTTATCTGATATCAGCATAATCTGATCTGGTTAGGTCAGGCTAAAAACTTTACTTGGTGAACTCAGAAACGTAAGAGAATGTCAACAAAGCGACCTTTAGCACAGCATAATAACCATTTCACTGTCCCTGGAGCCATTTCAACATTTCTGGCACAGGAATGAGTAAATAAAAAAGAATGAATATTAGAGATACAAAGGGAACAAGAGACTCATTCACATCTGCAGATGCCATGCATGTCAATCTAAAAATTTCAATTTCACAGTCACACCATGTCCATTGTGGAGCTGATTATGAGAGAGATGATTACTGCAAGTATATGAGATAATGCTGAACTCCTGGCCTTGACCAGGACTTGTGACAGCAGATTTGTGACTTGTCATTGAACAATATAGAACTGAAACAATCATGGATGAAGGAAGGGATGAGTGTTTCCTGGAAGGGTACTGCACAGTCAGGAAAAAGCATGTGTGTGTGTGTGTGTGTGTGTGTGTAAGAGAGAGAGAGAGAGAGGACACAGAGAGAGGGACAGACAATGATGTACTCACCCCATGAGCCAAAAAGACTTTGTCACAAGTTTTGTATGACCACCTCCACGACACACACTTAAAAAACATCTGCTGTCCACTCAGCCAACTATCAGAGGTTTCCAGGGAGACAAACACAAACAGTGGAGATGTATGTTGTGGCCCCACCTTTGCCCTAAGAGAGCATCCACCTGGTCCCTCCTCCCCTTCCTTCAAAATTCACATATGGTTCTCTTTACCATCTTCAAGGGACTCATATATAGAAAACATTTCAAACATGACATAAACATAAACCATGTGTACAAAAGCTTTAAGAAGTAATGGAGCAAGCTGCAATTATATGGGAATTATATGGGATGATCTTCCGTCTTCGTCTTTGTTTGAGACCTCATGTCGAGCCCTTTACTAGATTACGACATTATTATCTGCCACCTGCTATTAGTAACCACCTAGAGGTGAAGATTTCATATGCGATCCAAAGGTGTGAACAAATACATGCTAGGTCATGAACTTGAACTTTGACCCTTTCAGAGACTAGATGAAAGAGTAATTTGTAGGATGAGGGGTTACTGAGGGGAGTTACGAGCTTTCTTCCTCTGGGTCTCTTTATGTTTTCAAAGCACACTGACTGAATGAAGGAATCACGCAGAACTTTCTCTCCACGCCGTTGTCATGTCCTGCTCAGGAATTGCCCCAACTGAAGAAAGAAAACTTGTTTTATTCAGGGTCTCATCTGAAAGGCAAGAAAGCCTTCTAAAAGGCCTGTTAACATTTTGAACTCTGTTCTTTCTGGGCTTGTTTTAAACAGTCAAGCTATAAGCAAGTTTAGATGCAGGCCATCAGCAAATGTTGTAGGTGCAATAATGGTTTCCTGCATTGCTTAGTTTCTGCCCTGTTGATTTAAGGAAGTGTCTCCTGGGATGGACTGAAGACTGGATTTGTTGTCTAAAGGTTGTTCTGGTAAAATGGTAAAAAAAAAATGAAGTGGCTCTCAAGCAAGCAAGATCCTGCAATTATTTAAGGCAGGAAATCGCAGTGCAATAGGCAATAGGTGTAACTCAAAGTTTAGGAAGAGTAGGGACTGAGAATATGGCTGCAAGTTGCATGAAAAGCAAATGGGAAAACCAGGAAAAACCAAATGGTGTTTCTCAATATTCAAGGTCGGAACTGATCTCCTTAGGGATGAAAGGACACCTTGAATATTGGCTTTGATGATAATGTATTAATTATCAATGAGCTTCTAACTAGCTGAAAGCTGCAAGGCTCTGTTCCAATCTGGCATGTTTGTAATAGAAGACTGCTGGAGGAAGTGAATCAAGTCCCCACTGAGGTGGTTATTTCTCCATTTCTCTGAGAGAATTGTGGATGCCCCACTGTGTATCAGTACTAAAACCTGTCGGCAGGGGTTTGGAAAATTCGAGCCCCTGTGAAGTGAGCAGAAGGTCAGCCCAAGCTGAACCAGCAGTAAAGGCCAAGATAGAGACCCATAGATGTCCACTCACCCAGCAGCAGGAGCCATCACTTCCCTGCCAAATCCATTTATACAGCACCACCTCCTGCCAAACACCATTCAGCTAGTAACACTGTTCAAGACTAGCTCTTCCCAAACAGATATGAGCATTTGTGGGAGTTGCTTTTTCCATTCAAGGGAATACAGGACCTGTCACTAGATTTGCTGCAAAACCTCGAAGGAGAATGGCACAACTAAATAGAATAGGACAAGAACACTTTCTATTTCTTGTGCAACTGGCCATTAATGTCTGAGTGGTGATGGGTCTCCGCAGTTGGGATGAGGCAGATCAAGAGAACTAAAGAGACAGAAAGCAAGGAGCCAAACTTCCTGACAGACAAAGGGATCCTGCAGGGTCACAGGCATCCAGCCAGAGTCTGCACTGTCTACTGAGACAACACCAAAGAGACTGAAGCATAGTAATATGTGACTCAGAACCAACAGTAAATCCTAAACTCACAAGTGGTCTTTCCGCTTTGCATTTCAGTCCAGAATTTTTGAACATTAAGGAAAACAATTGCTATCAAGTTCAACAACATTCAAGTCCAAACACAAATTATATCCAACATAAAATATTCTTGAATCATCCAGTTTCCCACAAGCAGGGCTAGTCTTCAGGACCTGGAATATTGTCCAGGATAAGAGGAGTCTTTAAGGTCCCCTATGACATAGCCTACTCGTTGGGACTGTAGACGGCGAGCCTACTTCTAAAAACTTCATCTCGGACACTGTAAATTTCACCAGAAACCCTGCCCACAAGTATGAAAAATTGGTTCCTCAGGAAGAGCTTTGACAATGGGGCACCAATGGACACAGCTGTCACAGTCAGGGTTGTTGAGCCGGTCTTAGGGGGCATGTCACTGCCTTTTCAATGGAGTAGGTTAGCTCAGTCATATGAGTTGTATCCCTCCTAGTGTGTTGATTTAAGACTAAAGGTCACTCCTTCCAGCTGTTTCCTTCCACACCCATGGAGCTAAGAAGTAATGAATGAGTGTAGACCATCTGGGAGGAAGGTACTGACTGTTCAAGGGGTTCTCTCTAACTTTAAACATTTGATGCAACACAGGCAAAGTCATTTTAGTAACAAAGTTTTAAAGAACAAAATAAGCATGTGACCTAAAAAAAAAGGTAAGTATAGTTTTAGAACTGCATATTACAGTCTGTAAAATCCCTTTATACCTTGTACCATTGATAGTGCTGATGTTATCCAGACAGGTAGTAAAATATTTTCTCTCGCAAAGTTGCCCATCACAAATCACCCACCTTGACCATGGCAACTCAGGCATGAAGATATCTCCTCATAAATGGTCCTGGGTGTGGATCCCACATGCCTCAAAGGCCAAGAGACTGAAATATAATCCTGTGCTAGGGAAATGTATTTTGAGTGTTGAATCTACGCGAAGCAAATCACCCAGCTCTCCTCAACAGGCCATTTCAGGCTGGGTTTGAGTCACAAGACAACGTGTCACAAAATGTGAGCTTCAATGTGCACAAAGGACTGTCATGAAGTGAGAGAAGAACAATAAAATTGAGAGATCATACTACCTGCAGATGCTGCAATGCATTTCTCCAATGTAATAACTGATACAGTTTAATGTGTACATACTCCACACTCAGCATATATAAAGAACACTAAAACTGGCATCTCATATTTTTATATAATTGCAGACTATATAATTTATACATTTTTAAGCTATTTCTGAATCATTTTACCTTCAGGGACATTCAAGGGTTTTATCAGATTTAGCTCACATTTGAGGACTTTTTTGTCCCCAAAGTACACAGTACTTCTAAACACGAGTATCAATACCTCATTCTTGAATGTTATTTCATTTCCACCTTTTTCACCTTTCTCACACACATGTAACTGTATAAACAGGCTACTGGCCTACCTGGCGGATGAATGATTTTGCCACAAGGAAAACCTGAGATGAAGAGACAGAATATGAGACACGAGGAGTGTGAGCACAGTAAGATTTTTTCAAGGTGAGGCAGCATGTGTCTGAATTTACTGGCCACTGGTAAACCAATAAAACCTTCCAGACTGTCTCACTTCTCAACAGTGACCAGTGGGGAGAATATCACTTTCATACACCCGCATGATCTCAGTTTCTTTTATTTCTCTTTCCCTTTTTCTGTTTAAGGCATCATCTCTCTCTCTCTCTCTCTCTCTCTCCCAGTCCTGGGCAGTGTATGGATTGTGTGAGCTCAGAACTTGTGGATGACTCATATTCCATTTTTTCTGTCTGTCCCTGAAATGGATTTACAACATACATAAGGAGATATTAAACACTACACTGTGTCCATTATGGTAGAAAGAGGTTTGGTGATGGTCAGTGGAAAGATGTTTTAAGGACAGCCTGCATACTGTAATTTTCCCCAAGAACAACCTGCTGACAATAATATCATCAGACTCAAGAGTAAAGATTTTTTTTTCTTTTTCATATTGTCCATCCCTTCCTATCAAAATGCTTGCTACAGATGTAAAATGCAGAAAATCCAACCTGGTCTGAATTTTTTTATGATGGACTAAAGTTTCAGAGGCAGTGTGAAAACATGATTGACACAACATGAGGTTGTATTTATTTTTAACGCAAAAACTTCAGACAAGAATTTGGACTAAGTATGCCAAGGCCTTAAATGCAAATTTTGTAGTTGTGGTAAGTATAAAACAAAATATATTGATTTTATACTTTCAAGATGAGTTGCTGTTTAATTCCCTCTCTTGTTTTTCCCTGTTACTCTTGGTACAGAATGAATATTGGACTGGGACATTCTTGCATAGTCTTATTATCCTCTGTTTTCTTGCCCCTCTCTCCATTTCTTCCTATTCCTCACTGCTGCCATCCCTCCACCCATCCAACCAGTACTAATGCCTCTCTTCCACCTCACTGACTCCCAGCACTCATTTGTCTTTGCTCTTTGTTGTGGAGTGGAGAGGTGGAGGTTCCAGGCCCCCTCAGAGAGCCTCTCTCTGTCTCCAATGACGGACAGTGCAATACTCTCCCTGCCTCACCCACATATGGAAAAATAAACAAGTGTTCACATGTAGCCACAGAATGTTAATAGCTTCCATAACTCTGCTCTACACCTACCAAAAGTCCATAATACAGATCCTGGACGATTGCATTAAACACCATAAATCTCTAGAGTCAATGACTACTAAGAATCTTCATTTAGAGAATCCAAGCAAACTGAGGTAGACTTTTTTGCAATCAGTTTGAGTGGCAGCTCAACCAAAACAGTCTATAAAGAGATTTTGAAACGCTCAGTCAACATTTTGCAATTCTATTTGATGCCATCAGTGGACCAGAAATGGAATACTTTACCTTGAATTGTCACAGTTTTAGATGCCATGAAGGTCTGAATAATTTATAGACATTAACCTAACAGTATTAAGTGAAATCAGGACCACTTGATTGTCCGAGACCTGGAACCCAAACCAGCCACACTACTGTTGTGTTTATTTCATAAACCAGGCTGTTTACTCACAGAATGCCTTTCAGATTGCTCCTGTAATGAGTTCGCCCCAAAACAGGCCTCTCCATGAGCACCTTCACTGGGGTCTCTTGGACACTAGGTGGTCTATAAGACTCAATATTGAGTTTTAAAGTGGTGTTCTCTTTCTTTATGACTAAAGCATACAAGAGCTCTTCTTGAGCCTGAGGGCACATTACACTGGAATTTTGAATGGCTGCTTCTAGGGTCTGCATGACTACTCAGTTTTACCACTTAAATGGTTGTCCTAAAAGTTGTGCAAAACTGCCATTTTTCATAATCAATTAGTTGATATATAGAACGCCCTATAGAAATCAAGTCAAGTCATGACTCATAAGGTGCTAGAGATGTGTATGACTATTTCTTCTCACCATTATAGTGACCAAATGTTTAAAAGTACTGAACCATAAATCGATTCACCAAGTTTTATATTTTAAATCAACAAACAACGTAAAATGACTCTTGTTTGCATACACACTAAAACAATAACATTAACAATGATGTTCAGTTTTAAATCACAACATGACTGACAACAGTTTATCTAATAATTTACAAAATGGTGAAATAAAACTTTGAAAAGGTATCATAAAATGATAATCCTCACATTTCAGCCTTTAAATAAACAAAGGATTACGTCAAAATGATAACTGACTACTAAATTATATTTTATCTGTAATTCTAGATACTTTATCCAAATTGTTATGTGTAGAATCGACATAAGCTGTTTTTAAAATCAACCGGTCAAAATCATGGGGAATTGTATCATGATTAATCGTTCCATCCCTATCAGGTACAGTTGTTATGGATATATTGACATTGCCTTCAATAGGAAAATTAACAAATATAAAGGCTACTTAACTACAACTTTTGTTGCACAAAACAAGTCTAAATCAATGCAGACGATACAACCCAACTTAAATGTGTCATATCTTGAGCAGAATGATGCATTTTAAATGTAGCCAGAGAGCAAAAATTCATATCATAGCTGTGAAACATCTAGTCCAAGGCATCCAACAATTTGTTTATCCTTTTTTCCCTACTTATTAACAGATTAATGCCATTATCAGTTTGACTACAGTGCTCTAAGAGACACCTTGATGTTGAGAAACACCATAAACACCAGACTTCAGAAAAACAGCACCCTTTAATCTCTCTACAGCACTTTCAAATGAACCTGTGAATTTTGCATAATCACATGAATTTGATGTACACTGGGATGCAGTTTGTGGAAGGCAACAGGCAACAAATCTAGTCTGTACAATCATAACCTTCTTCAAGTAGCAACCTTGAAGCACAACAACATATTTGGTGCTTTAATGACAGAAGATTCGGTCCATCTATCCTGATCTTGTTTTCTGTGATGCTGCATAGAGGAACACCCAAACTCACACTGGGTAAATGTTTAGTTTTCCAAAACTCTGTGTCGTTTTCCCCTCTGCCTGTTCCAGCTGCAGAGGAAATGACAATGCTTTATAAAACAACAGCCGTGCAGTTCATAACCTCCACATCTCTCTGTCTCTCTACAGCTGGTATATCTTGAGTATGGGGTGCTTCCTCAACTGTGAAAGGGGTCCTGACCCTGAAATCTGATGCGTAATATCATAATGAAATAAAATATCAAGTAACAAATGCTAACATGAGAATTCTTTATGTTTTTGAAAAAGACTAAGACTATGACTATGGCTAAAAGCAGGATTATGGTTTGAGTGAATAAAAGCCCGATACAAAAGATGGAGATTAGAAGAGTGATTCCAAGTAAAGTGTGTGATAACAGAATCTGAGCAAGTCAGCAATTTGTCTTGGGTCACTCAGGGAAGCACACAAGTCAGTAAGTGGTAGTGTGGTCATATTACTGTACTGAAAAAATTCTGGACAATATTTATAAGTTGATAAATAGTTTCATGCACAGCCAGTAACCGATAAATGGTCATTATTTAAATTCTATACTTTAAAAAAATAAATAAATAAAATATTAAAAACTAAAATTAGTTAAAGTTTAAAAATAAAGTGCATTTTTTTTTTAAAAAAGGATAATTTCCATTTCATGGAGACTTTAAATCAAAAGGTGAATTATAATATGCATTAAACATGAATATTTATTTTGAGATTGGTTATTAAATGTGTTTTTAAGATTAACTTTAGGTGAGCGTTAGATGATGACAAAAGCAAGCTATACATAAAAAAAGATTAAATGAGCTCAATATCAATATCTCCAATATCGTCCAATGGCAGCATTTTTTTAAATAGCTCTTAATATTGACTGATATGATACTGATATACTGTTAATTTCTAGTTTTAAAATCCAACTAAAGTTGACCTTCTTTGAAAGTTTATGATGTTTCTGAAAGACACAGAAGATAGTGGGAGGTGGGTTTGACGGGATACAGGATAGGGAATGTTGGCCTTTTGATTTCTGGATAACAATGGATATTCCATTTCCCTCCTGAAGTCTCCAGTCGGCTACAGAGGCCCAAGCTCAGCTTAAAACTTTGTCATGACTTCATCCCTCGCTCTCCCACCCTCTTTCTCTGCCTCTTTTCTCCCTTTAGTCCTGACTTTCCCTCTGCACTCTCACAATTCTCTCTCTCTGTCCCCTGTGGCGATGGTTCACATGCAGTTATGTGTGGCCTCATGGCCTGACATTTCCTGTGCTTTCTTCTGTCAATGCAGCCACAGGGCGGCTGCTATGTCATGAAAAACTTTACATGGATTTTGAACCCACAAATGGGCTACATAAAGTTTCCTGATTTCAGGGTTTTCAATGTTGCAATAAAAGGCTCAAGTGTTCCATTTATCATTTTGTAGTACATATTGAATCATAAAGTAGTTTTTTTTCTTTTTTCATTATTTACTTACACTCCATTGGATCCAAACCTGCCTGACTTTGGAGTGTCTTTTTTTAGCCTATACAATGAAAGTCAATGGGATCCAAAACTAAATGTTGACTCCACTGACTTCATTGCAACAGGGAAAACATTTTTCAAAATGTCTTCTTGAGTTCATTTGGAAACAATAAACAGATCTATTTGTGCCTTAGCTCAAATCCACAATCTCCTATGAAGATCAGTGAAGCAGACCAGATGTGGGCTTTCTGTAAAGAATCATTCCCTGGATCTGTCACGATATCACTGTCAGCATCAAATCAGACCTGGCATTCTGTGTCAGATAGCAAATCTGGAAGGAAATGAGACTTTGAGGGGCTGAGACGGAGGAATGCGAAGTGGCGTGATAGTGGGACAGGTCGAGAGGAGTTGGATCAGATCCCCACGCACACCAAAAGTGTCAGTCGCTCTGTCTTTTCCAGGTGTGTTACTGACATCTTGGATTAAATACAATATTGGAAATGCAGGACAATCTGGACAGCATATGGATACTGTGATATAAGAATACCTGTATCTATATACATGCCAACATGTTACCGATATATCGGTTATCAGCCAATATCAGAGATTTTTTTATTTATTCATGCTAATTTCCCATAATTTCTTTCTAAATTATCTCTGCTATCATTTACCAATTACTTTAAAATTTGTACAGTTCATTCAAACACTTTTTCACAAAATGTTAGCTTATTTATCGGTTATCGGTCATAATACAAAATTATTTATCGGTTTGCCAGAATTATTATATTAAGATCAAAAAGAAAAGTTAGGAAGGTTACATTACATAGTTCTCTAGACATGCCTAAAAGAACTGTATATTGCTACAAGGGAATGGTGATTAACTCCTGCATCACCAAAGTCCTCCAAATGAGCTCCAAGTGAAACCAGACGCACATTACGCGGTATCCTCATGGGTCAATCCCTCTTTCTGGCAAATCAGGCTCTGCCACCCTAAATCAAGCAGAATTTGGCCTGATGACACAAAAAAATAACTTCAGCGTGTTCATAAACTCTTTCTGTGCAAAACTCATGTTTTTCTTTGATTGTTGCAAACATGTCACATCTACATCACTGCAGAAGAATGCGTGAGTCCCGCCCGTGAGCTCAGGCCCAGCCCAAATCCATTTGGTTCAGTTTATCATGGAGACTGACTCCACATTACTCAATCTGTCTCACACAAACACCATTAGTCCACACACTCTGGGGCTACGGGCCAAGACACACACACATGGTTGCACAGACACACATATGTTACATGCACACCTGCAAATACAGAGGAGAGGAGGTTTCCTGTTGTTAACTTTAAAGTTAGACTGATTCAATGGCTAAGGACAGCAGAGACTGAATGAAGGGAATGTTGCATAACAGTATTTACACTCAATGCATCATACATGCCTCTACCATCAGTCACATGACATCTCAGGATAGGATCTGTCCAGAATTGGGAAGTGTCTGATCACACTGGTATGAATGTTTTGAGTAGTATTTATTTTGTACAGCACAGTTGTAAACCATGATTGGATACCTTTTGCTGGCAGATGTTAATGGGAACGGACTTGTGTGAAAATGATCTGCAATCCCAAAGAACAATCTAAAAATATATATATATTATATATATATATATATATATATATATATATATATATATATATATATATATATATATATATATATTACAATAAACATCTTGAAGCAAAAATAAGGCAATATTTGACACTGAAAGTAGTGTTGAAAACATCACAGTACTACAGAGATGTTCTATTACATAACATATGATTTATAGCCCTTAGTGCCAGTGTGAACTTCAGATCCCAGTTTACAGAAAAAAGTAATAATGTAAAGTAATTTACTGCAAGCGTTGAAACTACAGGCAACTGGATACTGTCTAGCTTTTGGCTAAATGCTAAATTTCTCTTGAAGTGTAGTTTTGAACTCTCTTGGGTCGGTGTCAGGAATTTTAGTAATGGTAAAAATGGCACTTTCTCCAGTTTATTGACTCTTTAGCCATATCTGAGTAGCCCTGGGAATTCTGGGATGTGTGGGCAGAGCTTGTGAAGTTGAGTGATAGCATCTTTTCACACTGTAAACGGGATAAACAAGTGATTTACGTTTGGCCGAGGACTCAGGAGCGAGCTCTTCCTCTTTACCAGTGTTTGACACGTGTCATCATATAGGGCAAAACTTGTTCATAATTATACACCCTAACATACGTTTTTTTTTTTTCAACTCAAACTATGGATAGACAAACTATTTATTTACTGTGACAAGACACATGTGTGTGAACATAAAAGATGACACTTCAAGATGTGAATTGAAACAGTAAATAATACATGATGACAGAAAAGTAAGGTCCTTTTCAACTTTAACAATGTTTACCTTGTTATATGTTAAATCTAATGCAAGCAACTTCTTTTGGAATACCAGAAGAAAATGTCTTAACCACTGGATAGAGATCACAGAAACAGAAATGCAGGTATCTGTGAACAGCACTAAAATGTCTGAAATGACCCCGAGTTTGGGGCAAGACTACCTACTTCAGCAACATGGCAAAGAAATCCTATTTTCTCATATCTGATTGAATAAAAGACCATGTAACTCTAAAGAGTGGAAAGAAACATCTTCCTATTGAGTTGTCCTGTAGAATGCATCAAAACAAACATACGACTCCAACCAACATAATTTAATTTCTAAACAAAGCGACTCCTGTGAATCAGTTCTTTTTACAGATTCAAATACATACAGCACAAGCAGTGCAGTCAAAATTCTAACAAAGTGACTCTTATGGACTCAAAATTCATACACACAGCCAGAGTAGTCGATCCCAAAATGAATAAATCTTAGAAAACTGATTTTAGTGACTCCAAAAAATATACCGAACAAAGTGATGTGTCCAAATTCCCAAAATGGAAGACTCTTATGAATCAGTTTTTTATTAATGCCAAAACTTTGGACCCTACAAATCGGTTTCTTTTAATGAATAGTTCAAAAACAAGCTAACCTGTTAGAATTGTTCTGAAACTATGCAATTTCTCTTAGCAAAAGAGAAAAGCAAAAGTCTTTAGCAAAGTCTCTTCATCATTATTATAATATAAGGTATACCAAATCCTGCCATAAAGAATTTGGAATCAGAATCAAATCTCGGAAATGTATCAAAACTCAGCTCAACAATTTAGGATAAAACCAGATTCTTCCTCTCCTTTCAAACACACAGCATTGAGATTTATACCAAGGGCAGCAGCAATATCATGCTGGACTGGGTGAGTTTTCACAGCATTTCATCTCTGAGCAGGAAGCATTCATCTGGAACGCAGAGCATAATGGGCCAAAGGGCCTGCAAGCAACCTGCTTTTATGCCCACTTAGATCAGTCGGTAAACAGAAACATATGAAAGACAAACAGCTCTCTGACTGCTGTACTGGAAATCCTGCGATGCTGCCCTTCAGGCAAAAAGTGTTTGGAGAAGTGAGATGACAAGGCAGGGCCCTGTTTCAGCATCAGTTTACATCACTCACACTTTTGCACCTTAAACTACCAATACACACACAAAAGGTCATCCCTTAGGCAAAATGAGCTCCCTTCACTATTAAACTGAAGCACACTGTTGACACCCTGACCTCTGACCTGCACAACAATATATCTGTCAAGGTTTTTCCATGCAGACTGCTTAGGAAAAGACTGCTTTGCTGAAGCAAGTTCCAGAGTTGGATACGGGCCCATGGTTGCTGCCTTGTCCGCTAATGATTTATTTATATGCCTGACTGCAAGATGACAGCTCAGAGAATTTAGTTTGAATTCAACAATAACATACTAACAACTCACCTCCACAGCGAGGTCCAGGAGCTCACATGCACACTCATTTTAAGGGATAAGTTGCCCAAAAATTCGAATTTTCACCTCTAAAAGGGATGTAGTGATGGGAAAAATTGAGACTGGAGGAAAAACATATATTTCAATGTTTTTATCTCACAAAACATTTGTGTTACCCTGACGCATCTTTGGATCTAGAAATAAGATCAGGTGGGAGAAAAAGATAATATATTATTGGGTTTTATGACTGGGGAACACAATATGGTGAGAAAACACATATTTGAAGCAAATGCATCTCTGAAGGAACTTGGTAAACAGAGATCCAGGGAGAGATCCAAAAGTTTAGTAAGAAAATGCTAATTCTTGGAGAATGCAAAAGATTTGAGAAAACGCTAAAGTTTTGTGAACAAATACAAATTTGTCTGGGGAATGCAAACATTTTGTAAGCAAAAGCAAAAGCAAATTTCTCTGGGAAATGCAAAAGTTTTGCAACAAATGTGAATTCTCTGGGAATGTAAAGTTTTTGAGAAAACCAAAAGGTTTGCAAACAAATGCAAATTTCTAGGATACAAAAGTTTTCATGAATAAATGCAAATTACTTTGGGAAAACAGGATTAGCTCAATGCAAAAGCATTGACATCACCTAATTTTTCTTAGAAAAAAATATTTTAAAAATTATATAGAGGTCCATAGGTTTGGAACAATATAAGGTGAGAAAATGACAGAATTTTCATTTTGCATGAAGTAACCCTTTAATGCTCTCAAGAAACGCAGAAATGCAGACTTATCGGACAGTGCTTAGCAAGGTGACTCTGCATTGCAGCTCTGGTTTAAATTAAATGCAAAGGAATGTACCTCAAAATGCAGAGGAGATAACAGCACAATAACCTCAGCAGAGAAGAAAAATCGCAAGAGAAAATTCACCTGCTTATGCTCCAGACCTTCCTGTTCTCAGAGTCTAGTCTCTCCTTAAACTCAATGCACAAATTTCCAGCTGTTCCTGCATGGGCTCTCCAGTTCCACAGGAGAAGATATCATACTACTGTACTTATCTTCATGGTTAGGAGTGGCTGATAGAGAGAGGCAGAAACAAAGAGGGAAAGAGACACACTCACATAAGGGAGGGTCTCTGATTAAAATTCTCCTGGCATATTGTAGAAGACCATCGCAGCAATAAAGCCCAGCCAACTGGCTGTTGTTCAAGTTTAAGTCTGAACTGAAGTCTTTTTTACTCCGATTCTGCCTCTTTTTGGTCTTCTGGCAGTGTTTTCTGGAACTGAAGGGAGGTGCAGGGAGGCTAAATGAAAAACTAGCAGGGTAAAAAAAAAGCTAACCCTCCTCCCTTTTCCCTCTATTCGCTCTTGTCTTCTCACTTTCTTCAGATGGGGTATTCATTGGTCTCTGAAGGTTACCCGGTCTGAACAATGCCCAGCATCAGACTGCAACAAAGCGAAGCAGCTTTCAAAAGGTCTTCAGTTAACCGCCTTCAAAGCTGAAGACCGCCAACAGTTTCCTTTGTAGATCCACAATCAGAAATGGAGAGCTAGCATGGACAGAGATAAACCTGGTTCTGATTCTGTATCAAATCTAAAACTGTAAGAAATCTAAAGTCAGCATTTTAAATTCATATCAACTGTGATTAATTTGTATTTTTAACATTTCCAGGCAGGACCACACTGCCCATGATGCTCCATATTTGGCTATTTGGAATGCATAATTGGCCAGTTTTCACCTTACTTCAGTTCCATGACGGATTCACTGATATTTAAATTCTGGTCGATACCGATAAACGATAATTATGTTATGGCAGATAACCGATAGATGGACAACAATAATATTTTACTACTATTTGTCAATAAATTACTAATGAATCACCAGAAATTAAAATCAAATTATTTTAAAGCATCCAATAATGTCATCACAAAATCTATAAGTTCAGCATGGAAATATATTGTTTTGGGATTTGTAAAGATTACTTTGAACAGTGTTAAATTATAAGGGTTTTTTTAAAATATTGAGCATTATATGATGGTAAAGGTCATGTATATGTAGCAGTAGGTAAATAGACAATTAAAAATTCAATAAAGACTGATACCGATAAATAAAGAAAAACCTCAGCCGATAACCGATATATGTGCATACCGGTTCCATAGCCTACAATGGCCTTTTAATATATTTTGACTAAATATTTTGTAAAATAAGCTTTAATTGCATCTTATTTGTGGTATATATTTAGGAATCTTCTCATCTTTAGTAAATATTGATTTGTGTTTGGAGAAAAATATTCAGGGAAGCGAAGGATGAAGAGAGAATGAGAGCTGAGGTTCAAAAAACCCACTCTTGGACTCTCCATAAATTCACCTCCATTAAATTCAGACTCAACACATCTCTCTCACGGGTTCACATGCTAAAGTTGGTTAACGCCTCACATGTGAGAGAGGACAATAAAATGCCACAAACTTTACGACTCCAGTGTCGGTGGTGATCGTAAAGGAGCTCTTGACAAGTTAGTGCTGGACCAGTTTCTACTGCAACATTTTTGAAAATCTTCAAAATGTTTCCAGAACAAAAAGTGGGACTCTCAATTAGGTTGTATCATTTTATGTGTTTTAGTATTGTTGAATGATTATCCCAGGGTCTATTTGTTAACTAAAGAGGCTAAAAAGACACAGTGAGAGTGACACCAAATTAGCATCTGAATAACTTGGCCAATAGAGCCTTTACTTACTATTCTGCTGAGTAAGTCATCAGTACAAGTGTGTCTAGTTTGTCTCAAAAGCTCCAGCTGGAGTCTCCAAAGCAAGTGTTGGAAAAGTGAACAAAATTGTAAAATAAATAAATAAATCAGGCCAGCCTAATACAGGCAAAGCAGCCACGTCAAGCTCATTCCTACCTATCCCTGGGTTCCTGATGTCTTTTTAATTTCTGAGTGAACTGCCGAGCTCTTCTAGGGAGTGCTGACCAAAGGAGACAGTGAAGAACAACAGTTATGGGGGATAAAGTATGATTGTGTACTGTTTACCACAGAAAACCCAAATGAAAGCCCTCAGCTGGGCCTCTGCAAGTGTGGGTCTCTCGGGGATGTTAAAATCAATATGCAACCAATTATTCATGTAGGAGGGAAAGCCTCCTGCGTCCAAAAGCTGACAAGAAGCTGGAAACTGCAAGCCACATTCTGCTAATGTATAGCTGAGAGTTACGCTAACATATTCTGCATGATTCTGAGGAGTTAAGGCTTGAGTCAGAGTCAATGAGTGCACGTCCTGAATCTTTGGAAAACTAAGCCAGCTGCGATATCCGCACAGGTGCCCTCAGGCACAACAACCTAAAACTGGAAACACACCATCATAGTACCTGCCTATACTGACTAAATGATACTGGACATCGAAATGCACACTTCCTATGAAATGTGGGGCCCCAGCTTATCTTTTCACCAGAATAGATCAGAAGCAAAGCACAGAATCAAAATGTGGAGCCTCAGAGGCCCCTGGGTGTCCCTACCATATTTTGCAACAGACTACCATAAACATATGAAGGTGGATTTTGATTTGGGGCAAAGTACAGAATCCAAATGTGAGGCCCCTGCCATATCAGTTCACCAGTATACCACAGACACATGGTGGCTTTTTCTTTTGATTTGAAACAGAATACGAACCTAAATGTATGGCTTCAAAGGCCTCTGGGGCCCCTAGCATATTTTTGAACAGGAAAACCTTATACATTTGAAGGGGACTCTTGATTTGGGACAGTGTAAAGAATCCAAATGTGGGGCCCCTGCCGATTATTTAACCACTATACCACATAGGCTACGTATGGTGGTGGGCTCTTTGATTTGAAGCAGAGTACAGAACCTAAATGTAGAGTCTCAAAGGCCCCCACCATATATTTGCACCATAATACCACAGACATGACTCTGATCTGGGGCAGAGTACAGAATCTAATAGTGGCCCCAGAGGCCTTGAGAGAGCCAAAGTCATACTTTTGCACCAGTATACCTTAGACATTTGAAAGTGGACTCTTTGATTTGGGCAGAGTACAGAATCTAAATGTGAGGCCCTGCCATATTTCACCAGTATACCACAGATATATGGCGGTTGGCTCTTTTGATTTGAAGCAGGGCACTGAACCTAAATGTAGAGCCTCAAAGACCCTTGGGGGACCCTATCATTTTCTTTTTTTTCTTCTTTTTTTGCACCAGAAAACCACTGACATCTTAAGGTTCGGCTCTTTTGATTTTGGGTAGATCATTTAAATATGGGGCCCAGAGGCCCTTGTCATTTATTTATTTATTTTTGGACCAGAATATTATAGATAGAACATTATATAGAAATCACAATGCTCAAATTGGCAGTGAAGTAAAATGTCACATTTCAATTAACCCCTTAACTGTCACTCACGTTTTGAACATAAACTTGAAAATGCACTTTCAAACTAAAATTTTTATAATTCATGAACAAAAACATTTTATAACATGATATTGATGTACCATTTTCGTGGTAATGCAATGTCTGATTTTAAAATGGGTTTTAAAGGATGAATTTTGAGATTTTAAGTTTTCAGTTGATATATCATTTCTGATAATTTCTAAAGTGTGATTGAGAAAAGGCACGAAGAAGACTTTTTTTTGACAAGGTCAGAACTCCTGTTATGATGTAGATTTTGAGGGTGCACTCTTGTCATAAATTAATCTATTACTTTTCCTACATAATTTCTAACAAAAACATTGGTAAAATATCTATTTAGGAGTCATAGACCTTTCCAGACGATATATAGTTTGTCATGATTAGATAAGGATTTAGTTGAAGTTAACTAGGTCCATGTAACAGGGCGGGTGACAGTTAACAGGTTAAACAAACAGCCACTGATCCTGATGTTATATCATGATTTGAGCTCAAAAATCTAAATGTATGATATAGTTTTGTCAAATTCGTGGCTGATTTAAAATATTTCACTGACATACAATCTTTATTAAATTTTTATGATTTTAGTCATCCTTCATTCTAGTAAACAGCAGCTATGTTGCTGTAAATTGCAAAGCTGCTTAGGGTGTCACCAAGATGGCCACCGATTTGCATTAAAGCATGGATGGTCACTGTCAACTCCAACTCTAATCGAACAAACATGAACCAGCTAATTAAGTTCTTCAGCATTACTTGAAAGAAGGTTGGAGTTAAACTCTGAAGGTTTGGGTCCTACAGGAGCTGAGTTTGACACTCATGCCTTGAAGGTATTTGGGTGCTAGGCTTGCACCCACTTTAAAATGTGCATATTCAAAACATTACAGATTCAGTAGTTGCCACTCCATTCAACTCCCTTCCTCAAAAGAGTTTGACACTGTTTCAGAAAGGTCAACATCCAGATGTGTGTATGAAAAAATTTGCCAGGAATAAGCAGCTCAGTAGAATTAAAAAAACTCTGTAGGGGAAGTGAAATCTGTTTACTTAAAATCTTCTCCATGGGGACAATAATAAATGAAAAACATTCACACATTATATATTGCAGCCATCTGCAACCACATTTAAGCTGGCTAATAGCAGGTTAGCGCAATTGAAAGATACAAAAATGAACAGCCAAACAACTGATAGAAAGTGTCCAGTATGTGGACTCAGATTTAAAATTAATTACTTTTTATTTGTGGCCTATGGCTACATCTTGCTCTCATTCTAAATGCCTATATTAATTACAAAATATAGTATTTTCTGACATATTGACTGGCCAGCTTGTTAATGAGCTGTGAATGCCATATGTAAAGCAATCAGGCACCAAGCATGCATGACCTATAGTGTACAATTCAATATGTTCAGTGAGAAATCACAGATTGGCTTCCATCCAACTAGTGCTCCTTTCTAGACTGCATACAGAAAAGACAGTGTTAATTAAACTCAAGGGAAGTTCATTTAACCCAATCAGATACTACAGAACGTGTACTACATTACTCAAGTATTATGATCAGGGGTCTTGCAAAATACCACATGAAACAAAAGACTGGATTTGGGCACCATTCAACTGCACTGACATTGATTAAACATTAAGAATCTGCAGCTGTACTTCACCACACAGACAGAAAAATGCTGTTCATCACCAAACTTAGCTTTAAGTATGTTCAGGATTCAAGCTACATTAAAATGATGGTTTACAGGCATCTAAAATAAAACTGTGCTTTTAAAATCTATGACTGGGATCCCCTATGCTTAATTTCCCTAGAAACATTAATAATAGAACTCTATTATTGGCAAGGAAAGTTCAAGTTTTGAAATAGAATCATATTTACAAGGCTTTTCCTGTTTCTGTGCCAGATTTAGGGTTGATGTCAGATAAACAGTATTTTTGACGCTTCCTGTGCCAAGACACGGATAATGACAGAAAACCACTTTGAGAGGTGATTAATGTGCCTCCTCGTGATGTTTGAAGGATGTTGCAAAACGCTCAAAGTATACATAATTTCATTAAGCATTCCTCAATCTTCAGTGCTCAGAGGAAGAGAATTCAAAATGTGAAACTGAAAAATTGTCATTAAAAACAACCTGCCATTTTTGGAGATACACCACATTGATGTTTATCAGGTGAACAAAATAATTAAACAAATAAAATAAAAACATAGTGAGTATTAAAAAAAAAACATCTAGCCTAATTCAAAAATTGATAAAATAATCTCTCGTACAGAGCTACATGCCATATCTGAACAAGGTGCCGAGCGCGCTTCAGAGTGAATCTATTACAGCAAGATTAATGTACCATGGTTTTATATCAAAGAGCATCTGGGGTCTTGGCAAATTGGGAGCAGGTTGATTTGACCTTCCTCTGGCAACCCCAAACAATCAAGAAAGTGTCTGAGTGAGAGAGAAAGCAGCAATAAAACAGTCCTTTGAGCATCTTTCTGCCCTGCTTGCCCAGCCAGGGAAGCCAAATGCATCACTGCACACTAGTTCAGCCCCCAGCACAATGTGTCTGTTGATGGGGACACACAAAGTAGCAGATCAGGCCAGGAAAGGACAGCATGAGACGCATCCAAATGTAACTGAGAAAAACACCACAAAGAAGAATACAGTAGCTCATTTCAACTGGTAAAGGCAAAAGTTCATCTGTGGAATGGAGGACATCTCAAAAATTCAAGAGGAGTCCAGATGATGGCTAAACTGGACCTGTCAAATGTCCCAAAGTAAATAATAATAAAAAAACTGCAGTATGATGAATCGTCCCACAAGGTACCACTGAAATGACACCAAACGATCACAAAATTACATATTTTGCAATTTAGCATTATTGTCTAGTTTTGACGCCATGTTAATTTTCATGATCGATCACTGCTATCATTTCAGAGTACTCGGATAAACACAATCTTACTGTTTTTTTTTCCCAAATCACTTCCAGTAAGTGCTCAACAACCTTTGGTTTACTGCCACGAGGGCTCTTTGAAGTTGCCTTCGGTAAACACAGAACACAGATGCAAACATACATGCAATTACATGCAACGGTGCAGCGCAGTACTATGATCCATCACGCTTTAGCTCAGCTGCTGCCAGTGAGGAAAACACCCAACTGGATAATCACACAATAATCCCACCCTCAATACTGAGTGTCTGTGTTTTAACTGTGTTTTCGCATTCTACAGCAGTGAAGTCACTTCGACAGTCTGTACTGAGTGGGAGTGAGTCCTTTTATGCAGTCAGGCTCTTATTACATTACAAGACCACAGAGCAGGGAAATAAACAGCTTTACAATCTCATCAGTCCATGTAAGATAAGGGCTCTGTTCCAAATTCTAGATTGTATGGCGGTCTACATATAGGCAATTTTGCCTTTATGGCCAAAGTGTACTTCGGTTTTACGCATACTCTAGGGCAGGGGTTTTCAACCTGTAGGGCGCTGGCACCTGTCAAGGGGCTAGCATCAGTTAAATCAGAGACATTCCCTCTGGATTTCTGAATGAGTTAGCAAATCTTTAGCCATCCACTAGGGGCAATCTGACTCCCACTGCTAGTGACAGTTAGAGAAGAGTTGGCTCGAGTATCACTCATGCTTATTGACAGTGTAAGATGATTTCACGGTTAGCCGGTGGAAAATCCAACCACGGATTGGCATGTTGTTATCTCAGAAACACACTCAGCCATCCACTGAATCAGGTAAACTGGTTATATGTTTATGTTTCAGTATAATTACGACGCTATACCAAGGGCGGTTCAAACCCTTTTAGGTGGGTTTCAGCCCCCTATCTGTCACCTTAGCCCCAAAAGCGATCTTAACGATCAGGCCAGTGCTGCTTCTCAAGAAAGTTTTTCATTCTCAAGTGTTTTAGGTCTTGTCAGTTTAAACACTAAAGTAATTTTAAGCCATTTAAGCCCAAGACATCTCTCAATCGCGGTAACTCATCGCCCTGGATATAAAGCGCTTTCTATGTGCACCGTCTTGACAAGTATCCTTGTAAGCAGTCGGTTGTTTTAAGGACAAGGTGTCCAAATTGTAGACTTTTGTTTCACGTTGAAAAGAAACTGAAAACAATAACTTCTGAGCAACAACAATTGACACTTAGTGTCATGTGAGGGGATTAAAAGATATGGACCAACTCTAGTTTAAAGACATTGTATCGCTCAACTTCTGAAATTAATAGTGCAAACACTAGACAAAGAAGAAAGTGTTCACGCATAGCTATCGAATGGAGAAAACTTTTAAAAGGCAATATGTTTGGTTATACAAATAGTTTAACAGTTGCACCCCAAATGAAACTGAATCTAAAAAGTGGCCAAATTCTACAAAGGAAGCAGTTTTGCAACATAAAAGTAATGTTCTTCAAAGCGAAACAAGACATTCTACCCCTCATTGGTTCAAATGCATTTTGTTGTTAGTATGTTGCTAAGTTAATGGCACTATACTTTAACAAGCATAAAAACATAATACTCACAAAGATTGGTTAAAAGTATATTTTGAGCTAATTCAACTATATTACCACAAATATTTTTTTTGGTACTGAATAAAAATATATTTAGAATCAATATTTAGCTTGCTTTGTCGGACATCTTTTTTTAAATAAGCATTTTGTTGGCAATCAGTTTTTCACAATCATGTCTGGGATGGTAAAAGTAAATAATAATAAAATTATATTAAAACACACAAATTTAAAAAAAATCCAACATTATCCAACATTACTCGAACACACCATTTAGCTTAGAATTGCTCAACTAAACAAAAACAAAGTCTACTGTATGTGCACATTTAGATAAGGTAAAGTCCTAATGCTGCCAAATATCTTAAAATGTACTTTTACCTTAACAAAATCTTTCAAGGTCATCCTTATCTGTGTACATACAAGTTATGAGCCTTCAAATCCAAAAATTATAACTACAAAGGATTTAGCTCTCAACTCAACAAAATGTGCATGGTAAAATACTCATACAAATGACATCATAACGGAGGTGGGGAGTGATATCAGTGCTCTGTGATTGCAGTGAAAAAGAGCAAAAAAGACTGAAAAAAAGGAGGAGAGGGGTTGGGGAGGAGTAGGCTTGAGGAGTCATGCAGGACACTTTTTGCAGTCCAGCCAGAGAATGAGGGAGCAGAGAACAGCTTAGCGTTTCTGATGTATTAAGTTATAGGGGTTTGTAGACAGAAACCAGTGTTTGTTTGTCATTTAAAGATGTTGAAAAAAAATCCCTTTGAAATGCTGGACTGCTGTCGAGACATTATTCACCTTTCATTAACATATAAAAACACAACAATTGTGCCAGAGGCAGAGAGAGAAAGAGGTTTGGACTCTACAAGCGATTGCTCACATGCGTCATTTCTTTAGAATCGAGAAAAGCGGTGAGCAATCATCCAAAAGCAGCTCACTAGAGTCCCAGTAGTGCTTTTTCGATCAAAACCCACATCAGCTCACACTGAACTATGATTTATGGGATTATGATAACAAAGCGTCCCAAATCCACTTTACCAGTAACCCTGATTAGAGCTGTCGCATTAAGTGGGTTTAGCCAAAAATCACATACAGCAAGTAAAGCGAGACTAAGACCCTCGGCGACAGATTATTACGCCAATATCTAACCCGTTCCTGATGCAGAGTGTGGAAATTATCACAGATGACTTCACAACGTAAACAGACCACAGGCCATCATAAAACAAAATTAAAATTCAAATTGAGTTTTAAGCAATGACTTCAGACTATCCAGAGCAAATAAAGGGAAAACACTGAATATACAGAAACAATGGAAAATACTGCACATATTTTGATTTAGGAAAGTAACAATGGAGGAAATGGAATTCCAATTTAGGCCTATAGTCTAAACTGCAGAAATTTTACATTGCTTTTACCAAGTTTACCAAATAAATAAAATAAAATACTGATGTATGCATTTTTAATTTGTATTTTAAATATAAATTTATTTATTTTCTATACTTTAGTCAATGCGACCGTAATTATTTATTATTTATTCATTGTTTCTAAATGCAAATCTGAACTATTTATCCACATTTATTTTTTTATAGATTTATTACATTTTCTAAAAATTAAGAATATATTATACTATTACATTAGAGCAATATAATACATAATTGCTGTATTTGCATTACTCTAAGGGTAGGGTAGGGTAGGTTTAGGGTTATGGTATGTGTAGATGTTAATAAACCATAATTTTATCGACAGCATTTTTCAGTATGAATTGTACTCCCACTGTTTTAATGGGAAGTAGGAAAATCTGACAGCGTAGGACAAATCGACAGAACACCGTGTATAAAGGCAGGAATCTCTGAGTGTTTGTCTGTTTGCATTTTATTATGTCGCTGAACCGCTCATCCAATCGACTTAACGCTGGCGGGTGTGTTGCTGTGGACCAAGGGAGTGCAGTGTCGCATTTGGTGCAATATGGACACGGACCATTCAGAATGAATAAACTTTAATAAACTACAGAACAGCTGCAGCGAAGCTCGCACTCTCATCGCGGAAGGGCTTATATGCTCGAGATATGTACAAACACAGTATGTAAGAGAATACTTTTAATATAGATAAATTATTATTAAACTGGGCTACTGTACTTTATTTTTTATTTTTACTGTCGATTCAAGTATTTTCAGTAATAAGTGCTGTTTTATCAGTGTAAAATTACTGATTAACGTGACGGATAAAAGCAGCTCATTTTTTTAACTCAACAATATACTATAGGCTATACTAACAGAACTGATTTTTCAAACTTGATATTCTGTTGTGGTAGGCCAGTTTCAAACGCATATTTGGCACACTTGCCTTTGTCTTGTCCTCACTCAATTTAAAGTGCTCCCACACAGCTGAGGTCTTGGCATTTTTGTCTTCTCTTCCAGATGAACTGAATCATGGACGTTCACTCATGGCATTCATATTCAAGGGTGAATGAGAACCGCTTAGCAGGGATGCCAGTGTTAGAGGAAAAATTAGAATATTCGAATCTCAAAATTGAAAATCGAATGCCAACCCATCGAACGATATTCAAATAATCAATATTCTGGTCCAGCCCTAATTAAATCATTAATCAGGAATTATTACGGTGATTAAAATTTGAAATTATAGAAAATATTGAATTTAAAAATATATATATATGTATTCATTTTTTGATAAAAGGTGTGCTTAACTTAGTGATCAAATTTATGATTTTGGCTTGGTCAGATGATAAAACAAGTGTAAAACATTTAATATCATTTGTGAGCTGAACATGTCCATCACAAATAAACATTTCTTACTTGGTAGTAACTACTTTGAATAGATTCAGCACACGCCTGTTCTGTTTCCCAGCATTCCCTGCCTCAGGCCCCTCAAACGCCTGACTTGCAAAATCATTGTAACAAGAGTCCAAGAATCAGAATGACTGATCAAGCAGACAAGAACCTCCTCTATGTCTTCCCAAAAGCACAACAAATCCCAAAACAGCACTTCAAGTTAAGCTATCGACTCTTAAGCAGAGACTCAAAAACAAAACCAGCTTGTCTTTACCGCAAGTCACTGTCTTCATTTATATTTTATGCCACTAAAGCCAGACAAACCTAACTAGTAAATCTACAGGGTTTCAGCTGCATTTCCCAGGACGTCAGAAATCACTCAGGAAGTGTAATCCAAGCATTTAAAAGCGCGTTTTTAGGGCTCTCCCAACTGTTCAGGGAGCGCGTCATCACTCTCTCTCAGCGGCCGAAGGAACGGGAAGAACTACAGCCATGTTAAATTAATCACAAGAGCTCAGAAAGACTGCGACAGAGAGGAGGCTGTAAACTGCCAGTTTTGGGTTTGTGGTCATTACAACCGTCAGCGTTCCTGCTCCAGGACTGTAAAAGCGCTCGCCAGGTCGCTGATCTGCATCCATGCCATTTACTCAGAAACAGGCCCAAACACCACTTGACCAGCCATTCTCACAAGTACAAATTTCTAGAGAAATGGAATACATTGTACAGACAAATACAAACTTGGTTTAGGACCAAACAGTTCAAACTGAAAGTTTCATCACTAGTGGTCAACCGATATGAAGTGGTACCCTTATATGCAACAAACACATTAACCAAGGCTAGAAACATTCTATTAATCAGCCAATTATGGTCAAACAGGGTCTGAATTTCATTTTAGAAAATGGGGAAATTGCCCTTAGGTGACCCATGAGGGAGGGATTTTAATTTGTGGGGGTGTTTGTTTTTTAATTTGCAATCATCAAGCCTAAATGTTTCGTTACTCAATGTATTTGTTTTCGCTATTTATAATTAGTGTTAATTTTAGTTTTTATTGTTACTTACAGATACTTACAGAAATGAGAAAACATATGATTCTAGATGGTGCATGGGTGATTTCGTTCAGCAGTAGCTTACACTAGGGGTTTACTGCTATCACTTTAAGACTGCATGCATGGATCCAACATACAGTTACACATGCTTTTTCTTTCTCAAATATTTATGTTCACTTAAGACATAGCATTGTGTTTACATGGATACTGGCCAAGACAGGTATTTTGGCATAATTCAGTGTGGTTTGAACGCTTACCACACTAAGCCAGAAAAAAAAAAAAATAATAATAATTTGAGCAGTGGATTTATGTGTGAAAAAAGAGTTGGTTTATGTGAGTGCTAGTAGAAACAGCTCTCAGAAAGTGTATGCAGTACTCTTTTGCATCTTCTTGACTTGAATAATTTAAAACTGTTTAAATGTTTAAATTGGTAAGACTTAAAAACATGTGCAAATGATACACTGTGTCAGTTTTATAAGTGTCTTTGACATCTAAATTGTTTGGGGAATTTCCCACATTATTAGCATGAAACCTGCAGGAATGAGTAAAATGAACAAATGAACAATACTGCAATCCTGCAATCGCCAGACATTTCAAGCACTGGTGAAATATTGGCCGATATGTCATCCTTACCACTAGCTTGTCGCACTAGTCTTCAACAAATGAGAAAAGCTAATTTGACATGTTTATGAATTTATTTTCGGGACTATAGCTACATGATGCACATGATCTGAGATTACATACACAAAATGAGCACAATAATGCAGAGAACCCACCAAATAAAATCTGTAAAATGGAAACAGTTTCCACAATACTTCTACAAAAATGTTAACTTTTCTGCAAGATTTCGAACTTTCAGAAAGCATTTAAAATAAAAAATAAAATAAAAGATTATAATAGCAGATTTATTATTAATTTTATATAATTATTGATTAGTGTTGCACAGGGTGCAAAATTTCTGGTAATTTTTTATAATTTTTCTGCTCTTTTGCAACCCTTATATCGATAGACCAATATACTAGCCAATAATTTTTGAGATTATTGGCATGTCTTGATTGCCAATTTTAATTTTACAAAATCTAGTGACATTTCATTTTATTTATTTTTAAACCACCCCTCCTCTAGAAACTTGAATCGGCATTGGCCATAAAAAAAAAAAAAAAAACACATTAGTTGACCACTACTTTTTACATTGTAAAATTTTCTAGATATCTATAATGCATATTTAATAAGCTCATGCAAATTCATATTCATATCAACTAATTTGCACACAAAGAACTTTTAACATATTCACTTTAAGCCTCTGAAGCATTCGATCAAAAGCATCTCCAGACTCAACCGAGGTCGTACCCTGAGGGCACGCTCACTGTTGCTAACAAAAGGTGTAAGTCAAGGTTCAACTGAAGGACTCGCTGTGGGAATGAGCTTTATATAGACTTACCTGCTGGGAGCCAAGACTGCAATGACTGTTAGGCCACGCTGCTGGATCACCTGAAACAAACAAACATAAACACACACAACCATCATCCAAAGTGATAAACGCTGCCAAACAGCTTGAAATAAGAAAGGAAACATCAGCTACCAGTAGATTTTGCTCAGACGGCAGAGGTTTTCAAAGCTCTTCAAATAACTAGGGCTTCCTCCATGATCTGATGTAGCCTACTTCGTTATCTCTCAAACACTTGGAATGCACATGAAAGCCAAAAGATTAAAACGTAGACAGTCAACCCCTCAAGTCAATAAATGCCAAAATATAGTCCAGCCAAAAATCTTATAATTCTAACTCCTGCAGGAATCATGCTAAACATTCTTAGTGCACCTCTTCTGCATGCCACACATCATAGTGTCAACACAGTTCCATTACTGGGGAACAATAACACTGCATAATGTTTTGTTCTTGTAGTTTCTTTAGTCAACATACATTTTGCAAGGTAACAACTCAATGTACAAGCTTACCACACCACTAACCAATTAGCCTGCTAACTTAAGGCCTTTTCAAACAAAGAACGATAACTATATTAGTGTCACACTAAAGGTCTTTGGACACAGAGTCTGAAATTTTCCGTTATAAAAAAAAATTGGATCAGGTTCAATTTTCTCAATTTTGCATCCTTAGCAAGCATTTTGATAGGAAAAGATGACAAATAGGAAAAAACGCATAAATGATAAATGATAACATTATGTTTATTAGAAGGCATACCGTAGTTTTTCTGTCTGCCAATTTCAACGCTCAAGCGCTTTATATCTAGGGAGATTCTGATTGGCTGTCAGAATTTTTATCATTCATCAGCTAAAAAAAATGCTCGAAAAGTGTTTACAACGATATTGTTTCTCTTTTGTTATTGTTACAGTTGTGGTTTGGACTTCTCTATTCTCTCCCTCTGCTATTATCACTATCATCCTTCAGGTGAATGGCCTTAGCCAAATAAAGCTACTGTTCAGTTATACAGTTTTATATGCATTATGTATTTTTCTTTGATGAGCCAATACAAACTGCTACCCTCATTGGACAGACTCAACTCAATAGATGGACTAAATAGTTACAGTGCTTTACTAACAAAACCAGCATAATGATTTGTCTATGGTCACATTTATTGTTATTTAGGGAATTGTAGTGGGCAAAATCCAGCCATTTCAATAGAAATTTGCACAAATCAAGAATTTTAGCCTGAGGGCAAAAGATTCTCCCACACAGATTTCCTATCAAGTTTAATTTGGTCAAGTAAATTCACGATTTAACACCAGAAAGCTTTGTTTAAAAGTAAAAGCTGTTAGAGCTAAATTGCCACAATATTGAAAATTGACAGCACCTTTACTTTAAAATTTGCCAACACCAAAAAAATTAAAATAAAATAAAAACATTAAACCAGTCACACCACACCAAAATGTTGGTTACATTTATATTTGAGGAAGTAAGAGTGACAACTTTATTTTGTTTACACAAACGGGATTGCGCCTGGGAATAAATGTGACATTTTTCCGTTGCTCTCTTTCATACTAAGAGACAGTAAGAGCTCAACAGACCTCCATCAAAGAGCTCAGCTGAGAGGAAAAACCCACCAAATTGACCCTGTCTAGAGCCCTCGGGACTTCGCAGCATGTGATAACCATCTTTATCGCTGTACCAACACATCTGTCTAAACACTGCTAGCTAGGTCAACCACACAGTGGGTAGTAAATGCGGTGAGTCTGTAGCGTTTATCAGTATGTCCGATTATGATACGCTTTATACAAATAAAGGATCCAAATGGGAACCATGGAAGATTTTGGGTAGAACCACTTTGTTTTGTCTTGTCTTAATAATCTGAAGAATCTTTTCATTAGGAATAAAGATTCCTAAGGGAGATTTCACAACAATGCCATAGAAGAACCAATTTGGTCCCTAAATGAACATTTTAAAAATGTAAAGAACCTTTTCCCACTCTAAAGAACCTTCTGTGCAATTGAAAGATTCCATGGATGTTAATGGTTCTTTATGGAACCACTGACACAATAAAGGACCTTTATTTTTAAGAGTTTAGTTACACAGTTCTGAAAGTTCAAGTGTTCACTAAACTCCAGTTTCTTTAATCCTGTTACGCTACATGCAGATAATTCGGTTACGCTCACTCACAGTACTGATGGGGTTCATGGTCACTTAGATAACATCAGCACTTACATAATTGTGTCTGGCCTGTGTTGTCCCACAGACAGCTGGTGGCCCCTGAGGCTGAGGTGATTCCTGCTCTGCCACTTATGCAAGCTAGCTAGCCACATTTAAGTTGCAAACGAAACAATTAGCATTTGTTTTCACACTTCCAGACCTTTTTGGCTGAGGAAGCCATTAAATTTTGGGTTTTACTGCAGAGAGCTCGCAGTTATTTTAAAAACCGTCAATTGTGGGAAATGGGATGCTTACGAACACTGGATTGTTAGTGTGATTCTGTCAGACAGCTCTGAAATTCACAGACTCTCATTCCTGTGTTGGGCTCTTTCATCACCCTGAGCATTATAGGGCTTATAAGAGGACTGTGCTGTGATTTTTATGGCATACTTGGGTAGCCCAAACCATCATTACTCTAGTCTCAACCTCAGGACGGCACACCCACGGTCCGTTGCTGGACGCTTGCCTACAAAAATGGCTGAAATCACCAGTTCAATCTGATTAGGGTTTGTCACGAATTCTGAATCGATACTACTATATTATTTTGGGAAATTCACGAGGTGTGCATGTGATACTGCCAGTCTGTGGTTGTCAGACATGGTCTGAACCCAACAGAGTGATCAAAGAGCTGAGAGGAAGTCCACTTTGAACGGCTGACAAAGTATATTTGACAGACTTACGAGGCAGATGAGTGTTCAATAAACCATCTCAATATGTAAGTATCGCTTTATGCCAGAACAAATGGTGCTTGGGAATCCCTTCAATAAATGATAAAACCCCTCAGGACCACTGCAGTGGACTGACAAGCCTTGAGACATATGAATACATTCATGCCAGTTTTCCAAGGATACTTTTGAATGAAGACTTATCTCTGTGCTGTTATGTTTTACCACCTGTATTATTATGCTCATAAGTATATTTTAAGGCACAGAGTTTTAGTAGTTCAGGTATGTTGGTATAGTAACATTGTAACAGTTAATGATCTATAGACTCACAGAACTATAAAACAAGCACCTAGATGCTTTCAGTAAAGCCTGAAACATTCAGTTTTACCATAAGTAAACAAAATTTTTAAATGAGGAAAACTATAAAAAATAATAATAAAGAAATAAATATTGATTGGTATGCATTAGCTAGTATGCTTTGTAGGTTACAGTGCTTGGTATACATTTTTTAATTGTCCATCGCTGCCACAATCAAACACTGCTGGTGCACCAAAAGGAAAACCTCGTCAAACTCGTCTGGACGGTAATCTGATGTAGTGACTCAAGAATCCCCTGGGAACGAGCAGCTCAATGGTGACGAGGAACTCTGTGTGTAGTGACCGTAGCAAAGCATAAACACATAGAAACACTCAGCGAGATACAAAGTCCTTGCAATCTCACAGCTGGAGCAGATGGGCTGGCACCTTTTGCTCCAATGAAAGGATGAGATTTTAAACAAACAGCATGTGGTTTATGCAAAACAGCCTGTCACTGCATCAAAGGGTGCTTCCTAACTTCTAAGTTCCTTCCTAAGTTCTAATGAAATACATTCATTTCAGACAAAAAAAAAAATGGGTGCGACCACTAAAAAAGCAGAAACTATGTTAGATCTGTTCATCAAAAATGAAAAACATTATTTACTCATCCTAATGTTGTTCCAAACCCATGTGTTGTTATTTCTTCTGTACAATTCAAGAGGAGAAACTTTTAAAGAATAGTTTCAGTCCAATTATTTCATCTTATTAATTCACAAAGCATATCAACAACTTTTAAATACATTTTTGTTGTTTCCTTTTGGGCCTGGTCGCTATGAACCTCTGTTGTATGGCAACAGCTGTAACTAATACTATTGTTCAAAATTGCACAATATATATATTTTGTGTGTGTGTGTTACACAAGGGGGGGGTATTCAGTCCTAGGTTATAAGGTTTTGAACAACATGAGGTATGTTTATATGTTGGTATGAATCACCAAATTGCTAATCGCATAAGAGATCTGCAGTCACACCCTAATGTTACATGATTTGTATCTTACGGATATGACTAGTGATGGGAGGGTTTAGTTCATCTAGCACTGAAGATCAACTGATTTATACACTTGATGTCTTGTGAGAGACGTTGAGGACTGCTACACCCCAAACACACAGATGGATGAGAGAGGAAACAACTGTTGCCTTTTTATGCACAGTCGGCTATTTCTTCCTTAGTGTCAATCTGTTGTTTTAACAATCAAATGAGGACAAAATATGCTTAATGTCATGTTGAACCATTCATTGGATCCCAAACATCCCTATTACAGATAACCTTTCTTCCTGAAGCACTGACCATAAGACAAGCTCCGTTTAGTTCAATAGCACTAGTCAACTGATGAAAAATCTGAGGCGAGGATCATTCAAACAACACAAATGAAGGAAAAAGTCACTGATTTCAAGCTGTGAGTTGATTAACAGTTCAAGTTCATGCAAATGTTAACAGCAATGGGCAAATAGCCAATGGAGCAAAGAACATTCACTGGATTCCATCAAAGTTGCAATTTAACTTTGGAACTATGGAATTTACTTCTGGAATGGATCACATAAAACATTTTGGAATAACATCGCTTCCATCCAAGAAACTGCGAGATCATAAAGAAACAAAATCAATCACTTTACTGATATGGTTGAGGTCAAAAGTTTACATCACACTTAAGAATCATGCAAAATGAAAATGTATTTTATCCAAAATAAGAGGATTATACAAAATGCATGTTATGTAATTTACTTTGTACTGACCTGAATAAGAATTTCAAATGAAAGATGTTTACATAAGTCCACAAAGAAAAATAATAGTTTAATTTAAAAATGAAAAATCCTTCAGGTTCCACTAATTGTTTGTTTTCCACATTTGAATGTAGTTATTTGAACCTAAACAACATCCAAAGAACCTACCAACAATGGCCTATTATGTAAACTTGCATAAATATATGAGTAATTTAGATTAAATACAGACCTTCACAAGAAACTGTCCGAATGTTAATTAAAGTGATGTTAATAATTCCAACTATTCATAAATAGGGCACTCATTCACAATTAGCATAATCCCCACCTATGAATTACAGCTATGCAAATTGCATGTCCAGGAATGTAGTGGAATATTCTGGTCTACTTTCTCAGGTTTGGGTCCTGTATATTTCATAAAGGAAAAAAAAAAAAAAAAAAAGCTAATATGCCATATAAATATTCAATACATGTGTCCACAAAGAGATTTTAGCCAGCTAAAAAAATGTAAGCTCATAAGAGGGACTCATAAGCAACAATTACAGAAGGTGCAACGCTTACTAATGCTCCAGAAGGAAAAAACATGTATTTAGAGCCAGGGGTGAAAACTTTTGAATTTGAAGATCAGGGTAAATTTAACTTATTTTGTCTTCTGGGAAAAATGTAACTATCCTCTGTAGCCTCTGAAGGGCAGTACTAAATGAAAAAAATATATATATGATATTTAGGCAAAATAAGAAAAATGTACACATCTCCATTATTTTTAAACTTTTCTTCCCAGCTCTTAATGCATGTTTTTCTTCTGGAGAATCAGTGAGCGTTTGAACCTTCTGTATTATGTTGCATATGAGTCCTTCAGTTGTCCTCAGTCTGAAAAGATGGATCTCAAAATCATAGCCATTGTTGGAAAGGGTTCTAATACACAAAAATGCTGGAAACCAAAGAATTTGTGGGACCTGAAAGATTTTTCTGAAGAACAGCAGGCAGTTTAACTGTTCAGGACAAACACTGGACTCATGAACACTATCACTAAACAAAAACAAAGGAGTGGATCATTCAGGTAAGAACACAGTATTAAAAGAATCAAGGGGATGTAAACTTCTGAACAGGGTCATTTTCAGAAATTCAGCTATTGTTTTCTCTTGTGGACTTTATGTAAACATCTTTTATGTGAAATATCTTATTCAGGTCAGGACTAAATAAATAATAACATGCATTTTATATAATCCCTCTTATTTTGGTAAAATAATTAACATTTTGCAGATTCTGAAAGGGGATGTAAACTTTTGACCTCAACTGTAAACCGACCCTAATTATCACTAAGAAAAGTAGGAGAAGCCACTGAATATAATCATTTTTATTTTTATTTTTCACTCCGTTATTTGCATTAACCCTTTTTCACACAAGTCAAAACCACCTCTAGCGAGCTTAAAGGGGTCAGAAATGAGAAACCAAATTTGCCTTGATCTTTTGGAATATAAGAGGTCTTTGTACCATTAAAAGCCTGCAAGTTTCATAGCTTAAGGCGTCCTCCCCATTATAAACGAGCCATTTATTTAATCAAGCTCTAAATATAGCTCGTTCTGGATCCATGGTAAGAAGTGCGTCACGGTGCAAGTGAGCGTTCCAACCATTTGCATATGACCGCCTCCAGCACAAGACAACTACGCTCATTTCATATCTTGTCGGCTGCGTCCTCACAAGTGTTCAGTCGACGGACAGCGAGTGGGTCTGTGTACAGGAAAATTACAATGCCAGCAGATGTGCTCAAACATATAAGGTTTTATCATTGCAAGAGCCATCGCTAATGCATCACCGCTACTTAAACAGTTACGCTCAATCCGCAAATGTTCTGGCTGGGGTGTTAATAATTGATCCATAGGCACTGTCGTTAGCCAATCATAACAGTGGGCATTAACACTGAACTCTTAAAGGGAAACAACCCAAAACAGACTGTTTGAATCAAGGATGAGAAACAGGGTGGGAAAATGTCATAATTCACTACATTTTAAAAGTTTAAAAAAAAAAAACTATAGTAATACTATAATTGCACCTAGGGACCATAATAATAAAATAAAAAACCCATGTCATGACCCTTTAACAACTTTTTTCTAAATTTGCGGTTCCATCACTCGTTTCTAATATGATACTCAAAATGCACATAAAAACAGCATGAAGAAATAGCTATTGAGTTGCCTCTGATACATTCAAACATCTACTAGGTGGGGAAAAATATTCAAAATTTACTATTTAGCCTTCACAACTAGCGTCTTAAGGAAGCCCTGTATAAATGCACTGGATTCCTAGCTCATCTAATAGACATTTGAAGCAATTTACGTAAGGGTATTTTTAGACTTATCGTTGTTTTCTATTTTTTATTAAAAAAATAAATGGTTACAATATTGTATTTTCTTCTTGGTTGGTTTATTTTAGAAGGTAGCATTTCAAAGCATACCAAAATGTGTCAGATGTGATTAAAATTGCCTCTCCTCGGTTAGAGTGCACCAGTTTATGTTCCAGGATTCCTCTCATAATGGCAATGTCAAGTTAGCTCTGCAAACTCCTTGTGGCATTATCTGTAGCTGTCATTACACACCCATACTGACACTTCCTCATTCAGGCTATCTTGGACTGATTATTTTGGTGTGAAACCAAGCGTGATTACCGTGTTCATATGCCTAAGCCATGGGATTACAACCCTGCTAATGGGACCCACTGTCCTGCAGAGTTTAGCTACAACCTTAATCAAACACACCTTAACCAGCTAATGAAGGTCTTCAGGGTAACTTGGCA
Organism: allo-octoploid hybrid of Carassius auratus x Cyprinus carpio; assembly: GCA_024542945.1. Taxonomy (NCBI): domain Eukaryota; kingdom Metazoa; phylum Chordata; class Actinopteri; order Cypriniformes; species allo-octoploid hybrid of Carassius auratus x Cyprinus carpio. The sequence continues at coordinate 19,432,690 of CM045074.1, read as the reverse complement.
TAAAATATATACATAGAAATTCACAGGCTGGGTGTTCTGAAGGAGGTTGGAAATAAAATTTGCAGGACAGTTGGATCCCCAGGAAAAGGATTGATGAGCTAGGGCCTAAACAAACCAAGCTAAGAAAGAAAATGTGTCAGGTTCTGAAACGAGCGAACATTCCAAAGCGAGCCAGGTTCAGTTAAGAAAATGCTAATTTGTAGGTGAGGTTGGAGATGGGAATCCTCAAGTTCAAATTGCCCACTTCTGACCTCAAAGCATTCCAAACCATTCTAGTCATACTGCATTCCTGATAATTTGGATAACCAATAGAATGCTGTTCTAGATCCACCATTTTGAGAATGACGTAAAATGGCACTTCTTAATGCAGATCAATCGCTCCAACTTTACAAATGGAATGTCCAACTTCTAGTACCATTCCCAAAAGTGGAGGTGGGATATCTAATCCCTGCTCCTGGAGGGCCACTGTACAGCGAGTTTAGCTCCAACCCTGATTAAACACACCTGAACCAAGGTAATCAAGGTCTTCAGGATTTCTAGAAACTTCCAGGCGGAATGTTGGGATAAGCTGGAGCTGAATTCTGTTGGAAGTTGTCTTCTAGGACCAGGATTGGACAATCCAGTTCTAGGCGTGAAATGAAAGAGGAGTTCCAAAATAGCTGGATGGAACGCATACAGAATGGAAAGGACTGATGGAGTCTCAAAGTGTTTTGATCATATAAAAATGGTTGATGTAAAAAAAAAAAAAAAAAATCAACAGGATACAATGTACTGGTCAAAGTTGTCCTAAAAGTGTCCACAAAATTGTCCAGGAACAATCAAAGATCTTCCTCTGTTTGTTTTTCCTACTTTTATTTCTATCCGTAATCTTACTGGCCCACCACATACTCCTCAGATTCAGAGACAGATGTGATCTTGCTTGTCAACTTGTTGAGAAATGTCACTCTTGGCTAATGATACACAAGCAAGCACCATGCAATCACTACCTCAAAAAACAACAAAAAAACAACATCCAAATACTTCAGCTCCAACTCTCCCAGATTGTTCCATTGGGAAAACAGTAATTCTTATTGCAGCTAAATTGTTCTTGTCAAGGTTTGTGTGACACAGGCCATGGACCAGATCCATCCGTGCACTGCCGTCATCACGGAGACCATCTTGTGACATCACAGGGTCACTGGTTTCCCCTTCCTCCCTGAATAGAGCCATCACAGTGACTGCTCCATGAGATCATATGGGGTGACCTACATGCAGCCACTGACAAAGATAAATTCAAGGGAAGAAAGTGACACCATCGACATTGTCTTTCTTCAAAGACTGTTGTGTCAGCTTTTAACCCATGAGACCATCTGTCAAAAGAAAAGAGCATTTCCTGTCCACTTATCGAGAATAGGAAGAGGAAATGGAATGCTTCCTGTCCCTGCAGTGGATTACATCACTGTCACTCGAACACACACTCACAACATAAACAAAACAAAATGCATAGGTCTGAAGCAACTAGCTAAAAGTAGCACATTGCTAACTACTACATTGCCTTTATAATAGCTTCTTCTTACATTAAGCAGTGTTGTACCACAACAAAATGCCTAACTGCTATTTAAAACTTGTCTCATCTAAACATTGGGAAATTTGTTCCATTTTAGAGAATTAATTCATTCAGAAGGTTGATTTAAATAGAATGGTTTTAAAATGTTTTATTTAATAGTTTAGTGTTGCTAACTCATTTCATATATGATTAGCTTGACTGCACTATTAGGAATCAGCTGCTGCTAGCAACAGTTAACTTGTAACTACAGTTTCACAGTTGCTTCCCCAATCCTGATATCTGTTTTCACGGCCACACATCCACAGTGGAAACTCTGATATGAGTGTGGAGCTGTGCTTTGATAAGCCTGAGACCTGCAGAGCGTGTGCTTTCACCATCAGGAAAATGCTGTGATGTCAAAGCATAGTCCTGTATATGCGAGGATTTGTTTGCTATACTTTCTGAGGTAAAAAGTTTCAAAATATCCACACAAATGAAGTTAAACCTATTCAAAATGATGTATTCAATGGCAAAGAACACAAATTAGCCATAAATTTCTTTTATTTTTATTTTTTAAATAAAGCAATATCTAGCAATTATGGTTAGCTTATCAAACACCATTAAAGTTGACTATGACTTGTTATATATTTCACATTTCACAAGCCACTGTGAGGAACATTCTGAAATTTAAGTTGTTACTCACTAAAAACATCTTCAAAAATACATTACAAGATGCTTTAAACTCAAAGGCTAACAAGACTGTCCTAAATGCAACCATAAGGCCTTGATCTGAACACGGATTTTGAGCCAAGCCTCCAAAAGCATTTTTCACAAGTTCTTAAGTGCAGGAGTCAAGTACTTAAGACAAACAACAGTAGGAGACTCCTCACGCAATGATATCAGCTTTACTCAGGGAGGGGTCAGTGTGCTTGCTGTCAAAATACCAACACTAAACTAGCACAGCGACTCATGACAGGGTTTGATTGATGCGGTTGGTTCAAGAACTAAGAGCGTCACATAGAAATCGTGGCTCAAAACCAAAAAGCCTTTGGGGTTTGTTGGCCAGCAATAACGGTCTTGGCGAGAGTGAAAACAGAGTCATTTTTCCAGTGATTCATTTCTAAGGTGATAACACATTACAAACTTGATGCTGGTGTTGCATTTGACAGAAGACTTATGACTGCAAGAACAGCAGGGTAAAGGCTGCTAAATATCAAGAGGAACATCTACTACCATAAATGTCAAGAAAATACAATCTCAGAACCTGCTGTGCCACGTACTTAAGGGTCATTTTTAAAGAGTAAACCACTGCCTCGTCCTTGACTAAATTTCCACATCCAGGAAACAGTCTGTAAGTGGTAAAGAGCTGGTGGAAAAGAGTGTACATTTAGACCTTAGTCATTATGCAAGAACGCTGCCCTCCATTTGCTCTTTAAATCTTTCAGTGTTATGTCCAGTTTAACAACACTACAGCAAAATTAGGACAGCATAGCATAGTGTGAGCCGAGATGAAGAGTGGGCCCTACTCTGTAAACAGTGCTAATAGAACAAACTGCAATATCCTTCTCCATTAGACTAACCTCACCCATAGCCCAAAAACATGCATATAATAAGTAAATGCACCTATTATGAGCATGTTTTCTTCTCTGAATTACTTCTGATTAAAATTCATGTTTATAATTAGAGGCACTAAAAGCCTTTAAAAAAAAGTTACAACTTAGTAGACCAACACAATCTTAGCCAGTAAAAAAAAAATAAAATAAATAAAGTGTCACATGGTGCGACAAAACAACAGGTTAATAATCTCTAAAATTTAAGATAATTTTACCCTTTAGACAAGGCAAGTTTAGTTCTGTTTGTAAATGTCACTTGGTGCAACTCATATTTATACATTATTTTTATATTTATAGTCACATGTATGAAAAGTGTAAGGAAAATAAGTTTTTTACATTTAACTTGATGGTTGCACCACATGACATTTTTAGAGAAATGAAAATGAAAAATATACTCAGAAAATAATGATTAAGATACACTCACATAATTGATGTGATTTGTTTTTATTTGTCCTAATCAGAATGTGAGGAAAATGGTTTTTTTTTTTTTTTTTTGGATTTTTTAACATGGACAACCTCAAATGTGAACTAAAATTTATAAACAGTCAAAGTCTACCTCGGCAAGACCAGACTTCACCAGAAAGAATCTGTAAGTGACTGCGGACAGCAATACCTCCATAATTTCACAGATTAGACCACAAACCTGATCACACTAGCTGACATGGCTAACTCTGCTGTTACTCTGTTATTAACTTTATCCATTATGACAGGATGCACGAGCTGGATAAAAATACCCAGCTTCTTCTCCATGAACTTGGACACAACCTGGAACCAAGGACTGGGACAAATAGCAGTGTGTTTGTTTGTTGAGTTTGTGTTGCATGCAGATTATTTATGTCATTTTATGCCAACTCAAAGCTGGTTGTGTTTATCGGATATCTGAGCAGATAGTGTCTGTGAGGAGCGTGATCCCTGATGTACGGTGAAGCTCCATGTAATAGAGGAATTCCATGCATTTGGAGCAGAGCTTGGCGTCCATCATAATTTGGCAGGAGCATCACCTTCAGAAGGCTTTGAGTGCTCTTATTACAGCACACAGTAGTAAACTCGATCCTATCGGTCATTAACACTTTCCTAAATACCCACTGTAACATACACAACATTATCAGGTTGAGGAGAATGAACTTGGAACCTCCATTCCTAGCTATGACTCCCATCAACCAATAGGAATTTTAAAGATCTGATAAATCCAGAAATATCTAGTATTCCCGATTAAATCATTGGGATTTTGTGGACCTTCCTCAAATACTAGACATACTTGATGAGGGCCCACAAACTCCAGTGATTCATCTAGATACATTTGGATGTTAACCATGATGGAAGCTTTTATTCCAAAAGTGGACCTTCATATAATTGTGAGGTATTTTTTATTTTGTATCGTGACACCCAACAGATGTCAAGTCTTATTTGGGTCAGTCATATGAACTCTACAGATGAAACACAAATAGCTGTTTGTGAAAATCAACACTTGCCAAAGTGCAAGTAAAAATGAAACATGTTTTGGAACAAATTTGATTCATTTACTCAATACTCACTAGTCCCCACCTACTGGTGTAATTTTGAAACCTTCAGTTAAAGTCAGCGGTTGAAGCGCTGAATGAATATAACATCAAGTGTTTTTGGTTTTGTTTTTCATTCAAATGATTTGAGTCACCAGAATGAAATCAAAATCCCACTACCAGTAAAAGCCAAAATCTTCAGGCTTTCAGGACCAACCCTTAAAATGGTAAGTGTGTCACTCCTAATTTTAAGACTCATAAATATTTTATCCAAGAGCTATTCACCAAGCATTTTACCCCAGCGTAACTCCTAAACCCAGGACAACTTAACGTCCTTCTAAGTCCTAAAAGTGAAATCCATGTTTCCACAAAGTAAACCATCTACAGCATCTATTGCTCTTACATTAAGGTTTCCTAGTAAAAACAATCTCTTAAAGAGTATTGCAAATCGCTAAAACTCCTAGCTATGAACTAGCTCTAGTTAACAAAAGATGACTAACTAACTAGATAAGGAGGACTCCTAGTGGCAAGATAAAAATATTTGTGAATAAGGCCCTTGGTGTTTGTAATACTAAGTAACTAGAGTAATCATTCTGGTTTTAATCATCATCAAGAGTACTCCAAGGTTGAATCAGTAGAGTCTCGATTGTCAATTCCCAGTACTTCAGAATCAAATAATCCATTCTTTTTGACATCGACTTCCCACCATATAGATTTGCAACATCTTTTCCCTCAATGTAAAAAATCAGTCATTAGAAGTTTAACAAGGATGCCTAAAGTTTATCTCCACATCAGCTCATTAACATTCTGAGCTGTTTATCACTCAACACATAAGAAAATAATATTAACAATTAAATTGCCATGGCAACAAACATATATTCAAAGCTCAAAATAAAGTTGTGTTATACTTTCTCAGTTCACTCACTATGGACAGGTGTGGCAAAAGTAACTTTTGAAAGTTGTTTGTGAACATAAAGCCTTAACAACAGGAACTATGGGTAGGGTGTGTCGCTCAGGCAGATGAGTCGGTTATTTAGTTTTTTTTTTTCTCTCTCTCTCTTTTACCTAATCAGTGCAATAGAGCACATTTCCTTTGTGGGGGGATGCCACACTTAGAGCCCGGTCAGAGGGTCACACACACATATACACTTCATTAACAAGATTTTCTTTGCAAAAGCACACTGATGAAGTTTTACGATCCGTTTTTTCTGAAAATACATTAAAGGGCTGTTACTTTTTTCTTTGCATACACACTGGTGGAAAAGCTGGAATAAAAACTGTTTTGCAATAAGTCATTTTAAAAGTAACACCAGTAACACTGATTCAGATTAGACATCCATGTGCACACATACACAGCATATACATGTGTATAACTTCAGGCTAGACCACCTAAAGATGCTCTCTCTACATTCCTGGGAAAGGGGAGCTGTTTTGGCTGCAGGGAGGGATGTACAGCTGCCAACAGTATATGTCTTCATTAGCCACATCGCTTCGGGTTTGTGTACTCAACTGTGAGAGGGTGAAAAAGTTGAAACAAAACTCAAGCTAAGAATTCAACGATTCAATGACAAATTGAAGCGAGGCGAGGATTAGCTTGGCGATTCACACCTTCAATTACGTTGTCAAAGACACAGAGGCTTCAGGGAGGGCGTCTTTAGAAAAAGTTCAAATGAGCATGCACATTTTAATCTGACCCCAAACCACACTGGGCTGTAAACCAACCTCACCCATGAGGTTCAAGCCCACTTCCTCTAAAACTGACTGTGTTTTAAAATCTCAGGATTTGTTGCGATCCGAGGCTCGGTCTGATTTAAACCTTACCAAGAAGCGAGTGCTAGGAATGTGACTTTATAAATAAAACAAGCCCTACTATCTATCAATGAAGAAAGAGTGGTTGGATGTCTTTGTTTTCATGGCAGTGAGATGCACAAATGTGGAACATTTTAAAGTCAGACAAACAGACCCCTTGGGATTTTATGGATACAAAGTGTTGCTTTTAAACCACAACAAAGGCCCATCGTCCACTGGAAGCAATGTAAAACAACTGCACAGAACTAGATTTAGTCTTGAGATGTTTATATTCGTCTCTATAAAAGAAAAAGATTACAATAATTTGACTTCAGGATGTGGAAAGGACCTGTGTTTGACAGGGTCAGGTGAATTCATAATATAACCAGTTCAAATGAATGTTCTTCACATGCTACTTTTGATGCAATGCTTGGAAGTTACATAAATTAAAGCTTGGTGTTGGTAAGAATTTGTAATGTTTTTGAAAGAGGTCTCTTATGGTCACCAGGCTGCATTTATTTGATCAAAAATACAATAAAAACTGCAATAATTTAAAATAATTTTCAATTTAAAACAGCTGTTTTCAGTTGTAATACAGTAACACCCAAACATATTATTTGTCAATGAAGAAAAAATATTCTAAAATTACTCCATGTTTTAGTTCACAGGGTCCTGGTGCAATTACAGCATTCTAGTCCACAGTTTTGAAGCAGAAAGCAAGACAGGCATGACAGGCACATCTGGGAGTGATTGTGCTGCTTTCAGCAGATGTGAAATGACAGTGATTGGTCCCATTAAACTCCTGACCTGGAACATTTTACTAATGTGTTCCCAACACAGACACATCGCCTCACCCTAAACACCACCAAACAACATTATTACCCACACAAACCACATTTGAGCTGTTTACACTATAGCACGGTCAAACCACAGCTATATCCCTCCTGATACCACCAACAAAAGTCAAATAGTTACAAAAGCGTTAAAAGAAGGTGTGACGGAAAAGCTCTTGTTTTAGAATCTCTTTTAATTAAAATGAAATTTTAATCACCATTACATTTATTTTATTTAGTCTGATTTGAATCTCTTGCGTAAGGCGTCTGTCCTCTCAGACCCAGCATGCACAAAACTGGCTGGGACATCAAAGCGTTTGCTCAAACTCATTTGAGTCAGCTCTTGGCATCTCGTGCTGTTTTTTTTTCTCTTCCTCATGGTCGGGTACAACCTGTAACCATGGTGAAGGGCTCTAATATCAATGCAAATGGATTCTCTGCTTGCAGGAATTCAGCGGACGGAGGAACCCGAGTGCCACTCCAGAGGAGGAATTCTGATTCCCACAGAAAACCAAAAGTATCAAACCTGACAACAAAGAGCAGTTTATACGGCATCTATGATTGAAATGTAGCTGAAATTTCAGAGAAAAACTTTAGTTCCCTTGTCAAAAATGCAGCATTTTCATTGTGATATCTTGTTTGTGTTAGTGTTATCTAAAGAGCTTTTCTTAATCACTTATTACTATGCTACTACTAGGCTAGGCTGTTAGCTTGCTAACTTATGATTTCTAAAAGATAAAACAACAAAGGGAAATGCTAAGTTCATAGAAACATACTCTGTATTCTTGTTGGTTTTGAAAAAGAGTGTGACATATTTCAACAAAAGCTTATATTTGACTCTAAAATTGTCATGCGGTGTAACCAAGTTAAAGAAATCCTTGCTGAATAAATGGATTATTTCTTTCTCTCAGACATAAAAAATCTTACTGACTTTTAACAGCAGTCACATAACCTGTAAAAAAAAAAAACAACAAAAAAAAAAACAACATACCAGATTAAACAGTCATAATAAAATAAATAAATAAATAAATCTATTCATTTTCACAATAAATGTTAATGTTAAAATGTTAACAATTGTTTAAACTTATTTTAACATGATCATTAAGATATTAACATACTAACTAAACAAATAAATAAACATAAATAAATAAAAGTGCTACAGTTGAGGAAACACTCATTAAACATGGAAGAAAATTTCAACTACATCTAAAAGTTTCTAAAGTTCTATTCATGTTAGTTTGTTCATTCCATCTATTTTTCAAGTTATGAAAGTATATGATGAATTATTCATTCATAAATATACAAGCGTTTAATAATTCAATGCCAATGACATTTTGCACAACCTGAATTAACCTTGTTTTGTCTGACAAATGGAGCTGTTGAGTTTGACAGATCAAGGTCTTTAGGTGTCTTTTCTTATTTCATGTTTTGTTTTCTCTCTGGATATTTTTTACACTTGGTTTCACACATGACTTTGATTTGGCAAATACAGCAAAATCTAATTTCTCCAAAATCATTCTACACACAGCCTCAATTAAACATCAAACTATTCTCTAACTGGTTTCAATGTCACATTTTGCCTAAGCAGGACAGAAACATAACTCGACTGTGGAAACTTGTCACATCTTCTCTGAACAGAAGGACGTTGAGCGTGTAAAAGAACATGGAAAAGGTCTCTTAGGCAAGCGTGTAAGCCCATTCAAAGTCTGTGAAAGGGGTCCTCAGTCACATCCAAAGCGGTCTCATGGGGTCTGTCCTTCTCACTTCCTGTGGTGGGATAGAGTGGTGTTAGGGCTGTGAGAACCATCTCTATGGGGCCTGTTTCCACCCACACATGTATAAGAGATTATTCTGACCCTTATCCCACAGACACGCCATTCCGACAATGATGCTGTCTTATGCCACACCAGCACATCCAATTATACTACAAGACTTATTCATGCTGCTCTGTCATTTATCTTGTTCATCTATAATCAAAAACCCAGCAGAACAGTATGTGGACATGTCTAAGACCGCATTTTGCTACTGTGCCATCTTGTGGGTTTATAAATCTAAATCTATAAACAACAGGACTCTTGAATGTCAATGCAGATGTTTTTGTCCAATGGACTTCAGGTTGTAAAACTCTCGTTTAAGGGTTGGCCAATGATAATAAGAGAAGTTCTTCTCTTGAAAAGCATTTCTTGAGTCGAAGACATCACGAGAAAGGACATTTCCATGTGTCAACAAAACCCATGTCCTTGACCATCACTTATTAACTGTGTTGTGCGTTTGTATTTAGACACAAATTTGCATTATTCCCTTAAAAGTGTAATTGTGATTATTAATTTTCACAATTTAAATTTAATGATTTGGATACCATTGTTTAGATGAAAATAAACATGCTGAAACTCTCTAAATTAAAAAAAAAAGTTTATTGCTTTTCTAGTATTAAGCACACAGAATAACATAAGTGGACTTTGAACAATTAATTGCCACTTTGAGCGATTATGTAATTGTGCCATTCGTAATTATAATCCCGATTAGAAATTTGATTACTTGTGCAGCCCTAAGTACTTGTATTTTAAGTCTAGAACATTCAAATATTGCACAAAAAAATTGCATTATTTTTGTTCACTGTTCAGTATGTTGTTAAGAAAAAATAATTAAAATGTTCTTATAGTTTGGTGCCACTTTCGAAACTGTTTACATACTTTTTTTCATATTTACTGACTCAATTTACAGTGGCACTTTCATTTGTAATAATATACTTTAGCTGTTTTACACAGAAACCCTTTCTGAAAAGTTTTTTATATATTATTATTATTATTTCTTGGTGGAAATGGACTTAACCCAGATAAAACACAGCAAGTCAATTTTAAAATATGTAGTTAGTAAAATCTTTAATTTACACCAGTTTATTGGCATTGTAAAACACATTTACATATGAAAAAAGTGCTTGGCTTACTGGGTGCAACCTTTCAGTGCCTTCACCACATGCAAACAGTGAAAAAGAAAACCAGGATAAAACAAACCTGAAATTAGACTCATATGGAGCGCAAGACCAAAGAAAGTGAGAGTAAGTTGCACAATAAAACACCACCACCAGCACTCACACCGCTCCACACATCCTCAAAACAAAATGAAATGTTTCCATGGCAGACGCAGTCAGCATGTGGAGCTCATATGTTTCTGATAAGCTTTGATGGGGAACTGTGAGGTAATGATGAAGTCATGCTTGTCCGCTGGACAGGTTCAAATAAAAGACTGGTGCTTTCCAATGAGTTTCATACTTACTCGAGCACTGACACACACTGTTAGGGCAAGACACACACACACACACACACACACACACACAGAAATATGACTATAGTTTACAGAGCTTGTCAGGCAAGAGAAGATAAAATTACAATTACAATTTGTGTTTATCTTTACACCGGCTGAACAGCAGATACTCCAAATGTATTTCTATATGTATCTGACAGCAGAAAGTATCACTGAGCCAGATGGAGCTGAGCGAAGAAAAAAACAGAAAGAAGTTCACCCTGCCCTGATCATTTGCAATATTCATTGCTCCTTATGAAAATGTGTGAAGAGAGACAAGTGGACATACCCATGGAGCGGAAAATAACGGAGAAAGGATAAAAGGGCTCAAGTTATTAAAGATTTAAATAAAGACACTGATTTTAAATCTTGCCAATATAATCAGAAAATTGTGTATCTACACAATGACACAAGTGACAGGATGAGCGATTGTCCAATTTGTATATACATGACTCTCACAAAAGCGATTTGTTTTGCTGAGTCAGTCAAAAGATTCACAAAACAGCATCAAATGCACTGAGTTTAGCATTTGGAATAAAACTTGATCAGCCATTGAATTATTCAGAGCTGAACAAATGACTCCCTAGCTAAACCACAAGTTAGTATTGACCGGAGGTAACACTGTCTGGGTAGCACACATTATCAGAACTCCAACAGTAGTTATGTATATACAATGTATGAAACATATCAAGCTTAATATTCATATTTATATGCACTCCAGATAGGCTCAAGCGGCAACCTCCCACTCTCTCAGTGAAGCCAACAAGGAAATGACTTAAACTGTAATTAGTCAGCTGGCCGCTAGAGGCTGGCTCAAAGGCAGTCAATCCCATAGACTCCCCATGTTAAAATTCCCAACTTTACAGCAGAAAAAAACATGTTTACAGCCTGGTACAAAAATTATTTTTGCCCTTCATGACAACCGTGAGAGGGGTAAATTTTTTATAAGTCATCCGTTGAAATTATATTAAGCCTTTAAGTTCTGCATAATTAGGGTGGCCACTTGTGTGACAGGTGGATTGCGCTGCTGTCACTGCGTCGAGCTAGGTGGGCGTGGCTTCAGTAACCAGCTCCGCCTGTTTGCCCATTTTCAATTATATGGGAGTGATGCGGTGGCGCTGCCAAGATGGCGATGGCCCGCTCGCCCACTTCAAAAGCGCTCTTCAGAAATCTACGGTGGCGACAAAGGACACTCGTCCATGTTTTTATACAGTCTATGGATAGGCTACACTACTTATCCTGCAATGATCTGTCATTAGTCCGTCCCCTGCACCACAACCCAGTTCTGATGGGGCTTACAGTAACCCTCCTTGAATCGCAATCAAACAAATCTCAATCCCTGATATTTTGTGATGTGTAATCTATTAAAACTAGTGCTGTCAAATGATTAATCGCATCCAAAGTAAAAGTTTTTGTCTGAATATTGTGTGTATACTGTGAATATTGATTATGATATAATCTGAGTTTTTGGTGTAATGCTATGTGTTTATGCAGTTTAAGTTTCAAAAAGACATTATTTTCCACATACTGTACATTATTGTAACACCCAAAGAGAAAGGAAAACTTGAATCACATCATTTGACCCCTTTAGTAACCGCATTTTTTTTGGTTGTAACCATGGTTAGTTATTTTATATCTTTTTATTTTACGGCATGTATTTGTGAAAATGATTAGGCTATCATATAGCACACACCACATAGAACAATGCTGCGATTTCAAGACACTTCAGTGGACCTCAATGTTATCTGTTTTGTCAATGTTACAATTCTTTTTAATATATCAATAAAAAAGTAAAACAGGCTTTTACAAGACTTGATCACTTTATTAAAATTAAGCAGAACAAAAGCGACAGATGTTTACTTTCACAAAGCCATCACATATATTAAGCTGTCTCTTGCCTATAGACTTAATCGGGGTAACAATAAATGTCATTCGAGTCGTTTGTCCAGTCACAGTTATTAGACAGACAGTCCGACCCGATACAGCTCAGTTTTTCTACATATGTTGCTTTGTCGAGTGGCAGAAATGATTTTATGTAGGCCATTCTGAGTCAACACCATGCTTTTCCAATGAGGGAAAGGATTGTTTCCCCATTATATATATATATATATATATATATATATATATATATATATATATATATATATATTATATATATCTACACAGTACAGACCAAAGTTTGGAAACATTACTATTTTAATGTGTTTTGAAAGAAGTCTCTTCTGCTCATCAAACCTGCATTTATTTGATCAAAAATACAGAAAAAAATGTAATATTGTTAAATATTATTTAGGGCTGTCAAATGATTAATCGCGATTAATCACTAAAATAAAGTTTTGTTTACATAATATATGTGTGTATACTGTGTATATTTATTATGTATATATAAATACACACACATGCATGTATATATTTAAGAAGAATATGTTATGTTTATATATTAAATATATTTATATATAATATAAAATATAAGAATATAAATATATAAATTTATATACATGTAAATATTTTCTAAATATATAATTTATGTGTGTGTATTTTATATACATAATAAATATACCCTTAACATACATATATTATGTAAACAAAACTTTTATTTTGATATGATTAATGTATCATTTGTAACTATACTTCATATACAACTTAAAATAATAGTTTTCTATTTGAATATACTTTAAAAAAATAATTTATTCCTGTGATGCAAAGCTGAATTTTCAGCATCATTACTCCAGCCTTCAGTGTCACATGTAACATCCAGTCTATCAATGATCATTTAGAAATCATTCAATATTCTGATTTATTATGAGTGTTGGAAACAGTTCTGCTGTCTAATATATTTGATGAATAAAAGGTTAAAAAGAACTGCATTTATTAAAAAAAAAAAAAAATTCTACATAATATATATTCTAATAATATATTTTCTTTACTATACTTTTATTTCAATTTAACACATCCTTGCTGAATAAAAGTATTGATTTTATTTAAAAAAAAGAAAAAAAAAATTACTGACCCCAAATTACTGACTCAGTAGTGTATATTGTTATTACAAAATATTTATATTTTAAAACATAGCTTCTTTTTTATTATTATTATTTTTTTTTTACTTTTATTCATCAAAGTATTCTAAAAAAGTATCACATGTTCTGAAAAAATATTAAGCAGCAGAACTGTTTCCAACTTTGATAATGAATCATCATATTAGAATGATTTCTAAAGGATCATGTGATAATGATCCTAAAAATTCAGCTTTGCATCACAGAAATAAATGATAATTTAAAGTATAATAAATTTAAAACAATTATTTTAAATTGTAATAATATATCACAATATTACATTTTTTTCTGTATTTTGATCAAATAAATGCAGGCTTGATGAGCAGAAGAAACTTTTCAAAAACATTAAAAATAGTAATGTTTCCAAACTTTTGTCTGTACTTATTATATATATATATATATATATATATATATATATATATATATATATATATATATATATATATATATATATATATATTAAAGGAGACGTATTATGCCCCTTTTACAATATGTAATATAAGTCTCTGGTGTCCCCAGAATGTGTCTGTGAAGTTTCAGCTCAAAATACCCCACAGATCATTTATTATATCATTTTGAAAATGCCGATTCAGTCTTTTTTGCCTTGTGAAATCAAAATGACAGTGCCGTGGGTGAAAACTTACAGATTATAGGCGGTGATATTATAATGAGATCCCTTTGCACGTCACTAGAGGAGCAAAATCAGACACGCTTTGTTTTTTCAGGACGCTTGCAGAAAAGGCTTACCAAAACAAAGTTACTGGGTTAATCTTTTTCAAGTTTCCTTGGTTGGTAGATGCACGGGAACCTGATTATAGCACTTAAAACCTGGAAAAGTCAGATTTTCATGATATGTAACCATAGACTGTATGTAACCTCTAAAACTATTTGTGATGTGTGATACGATTTATTCTTAAAGTACTTATTTTACTTTTGGTGTATGTATAAAATAAATATTAAATTATATATTAATGTATTTTAAATAATTAAATCTAAATATCTATATGCATATTAAATGTTTTGAATAAAATATAAATTATTTTATGCTATATAAAACAATATATGTTTTAATAACGTTAAAGTACATTGAGATTATACACACACACACACACACACAACACAACACACATATATATATATATATATATATATAATATACACATATACAACATATACATATATATATATATTAATATATTAAATTTATCTTAAATAAAAAATAATGTTTTATGTTATAATGTCTTAATCTGTACTTTCATGCATTAAAATACATTCAATTTAAAATACAATACAAATAAAAGAAAAATATCGTTTTAACTAAAAAATACAAAAATTAATTATAATTATAAAGACTGACAAAATATTGTAAATAAAAATATTAACTTTTAAAATGCAAAGAATAGCTTTTTTCAAAAAAATAATAAAAATAATAATGAATAATAATATAATAATAATAATAATAATAATAATAATATTAATATATTATATATATAATATATATATATATATATAACACACATACATACATACATACATACATACATACATACATACATACATACATACATACATTATTTATTATTTATTTATAAGTATACTGACACTGTAGCGCTTGTTTATGTCTGTTTCCCCTGACTAACACTAATATCCCATGCATATTCATGCTGCATCAAGCACTCTATTAAGAACTGAACACTGCTGTCTAATCATGACAGTGTCTCTGTTAGAGCCGCAGCAGCGCAGGGAGGGAGGGACGCGCTGGAACTTCAGCAGCGCGTCAAACGCGTCCCTGTGCTGCGGCTTAGCCACAATCCACTAAACACAGCCACAGACAGCCCTGCTTAGCCTAACCGAGGCCTGAGTAACACATCCGAGCAGAACGCACTGAACGCCGCTTACCTGTGACGGTCACCGCGTCTGAGAGCTGCGCACAATCTGCTGCTTTCATTCAGTCCGCACGCGTTCGGTTGCAGGCAGCACCATGGGCAGCACGAGCGTTTTGAACTGTTCTTCTTCTTAGTCTTATGGCGGCTTGTAACCATGACTTGTCAGGTGCATACCGCCACCTACTGTATTTTGAACTTTAGGTCCATGTAAGCGATTAGTAATATTGTTTCTAATCTATATCTGCCCACACAGTCATATTGACCATTAACTGAGAAATGTTATTGCATTATACCAACTTGTTTTGGAATAATAAGAGGGATACTAAATAGATTTCGAATAGAATTCACTCAAAGGCTAATCTAATGCGTATGTCCGCATACTTTACTAACCCTTTATAAGCAAATGCTTCTATCTAGTGGTCAAAAATAGTAGTACATCACAATCGGAAGCGTGCTTGGCCATAACGTGAAATGCTGTAATTGTGAACTGTTTAGTTCATAACTGCATGAGTGAAAACAGTCCTTCTGAAGTAACGAACTCATCTACATCTCGGATGACCTGAGGGTGAGTAAATGTTTAACAAATTTTAATTTTTTGGTTAAGTATTTCCTTGTTAGATTGTGCAAACATCCTTCCGAGGACACCAAAATGTAAGATCAAGTCTCTAGTCAGGAATATTAGATCTAAAAATCGAGTGTTTTTACCGCATTTGGTCTAGTAATCATTCTGTCATCAATCATTCTATCAGATGGAGAAAAGAGCAGAAAGCAGGAAACAAAGTGGTAAAATGAGCAAAGTTTATTGAATAATCCTAGTTGCATATGTTTCAATGCTCAGACTTCATATGGCCAGCACAAATCAACAAGTGTTATTATACAGCAAGCACAGCAATGGAACATTTCAGCTTCACAGACATACTCCTGTGATGTTCAAAACCTTAAAATGGAGATTTCTCTTAACTCTTACTTGAAGACTTATCCATTGAAACCAAACAGTCGTAAAACTTAAAACAATGGAAATACAACCAAAATGACTGATCAATGAATAAACCAATGAGTATTAAATGATTATTATAAAGATTATATGATAAAGAGTAATAATAAAATGATTAAAGGATAATAAATGATGAATGAATGTTAAAAAGCATACACACAGGTTGCTATGAAGAATCCTAGATCCTTCACCTTTAGGAGTAAAAGACCATTTTCATTTGGCACAACTCAAACCAGCTACTGAAAAATTTATTCATAAAATGAGACACCTGCATTACATATCTAGCCCTGTAAGCAAGCTGTGTTCTTGAGATTAAGTTGTCATCGTAACTAACAGATAAAATAAAATAAAAAATTGGAACTATCATACAGTGGTCCCAGAAAGTATTTAGACACTTAAGTCACACTTAAAAATCTGAATTTCATTGTATTAGATACTAAAAGGTGCAATCAATAGAATCTACGATCTTTCTTAACACTAACTTAACTTTTTTAGAGACACTGATTCAATCAGTGGTCTCAAGGTCCCTTCTGGCAGAACCACCATCGATGTAGTTGATTATATTAACATACACAAAGTTTGACATCCATAGATTTTCTTTTTTACTTTGAACAATACCTACTGATTGTTTATATATCTCGAAAACCGAACAAACCTCATTTTGTGAAATGTTTTGGTTGAAAAGTGTACTTGTGCTGTAAAATAAGGCAGCAGCTATTTGACGATAGATGCTATATTTACGCTAAGTGCAAAGTTCAGTTGAAACAACCCAGCATTTTTAGAGTGTAACTTCTATTTACACTATGTAAAATAGCAGTATTTTCTGCTATTTATACTACTTATATGTGCACCTCAGTATTGTAGTACATTACAAAACAGGTATGCAGTAATACCATATTGATGTAAATTATAATTTTAATTCAAATTATTAAATGGATGCTGACTTATTGGGACAATAAAGCAGCTCCCTACACTACCCTAACCCTACCGATACTTCATTTTCAACTTTTTGATTATTTTCCTTAATTTTTATTGAAAATGCCTTTCGATGTAACATAAGATGTGAAAAAGTGTCAAGAATGAGTTGCAAAAGGTGGATTGAACTTCGGTCGATTGCATCAAAAGTCTGCCTATGCATTTTACCACTTAGCCACTGATGCTGTTATTTGACAGCCGTCTTTTGTAGTGTTGACTATCCCAAGCATCAGTTAATGGTGGAGTTAGTGTTAATAGCTTCTGCTAACAAGGCGAGATATTTGCACTTAGTGTAAATAGACACTCTGATAAAATAAAGGCACTTGTTTTGATATTATTAGTTGTGTTTAAAGAGTGCAAAATATTTTGGGGCCACTGTAGATCTCCTGGTGAATTGAAATTACTCATCCTGTTTTTGTAACATCACAGAGAGACACTGAATTAGTATACAGCACAAATCCAGCATAGAGGGTTCAGAGAATGTGGTGTTGAATGTGTATAAGTGTCTGAGAGTGTTTAGTCAGAGATGCTGTAGAAGGACAGAATGCCGGCCGGCTGCGTCCACATACACTCCTACTTTGTTTAAGGGAGGTGCTGGGGGAGGAATGTGTGTTCCCCTATTATCATGCCAGGCAATCAGTTTCTCCCGAAGCAGCTCAGAATCCAGGATTTGTCATTGGCTCCAAACCTGCTTTCAAAACCTTCTCCTTTCCTGCCGATTCCTTCATTGACACGACCATATCACCCAACCGCTCCATTCAGCCTCCCAGTAACAGGCGTCCAGACAGGCGCTCTTTACACAGAACCTCGGAAGGCCGTCAAATCTCTGGATTATCAGGATATATCATTGGATCTGGATTACGCACCAACTTTTTGTTGCCGTCTGCAACAGACAGGAGATGTGTGCGTGTTTGGATCCAGTGTGAGATCACAGAAATCTGCACAAAAGAAAAGAGAACACAATTGAGACCTCAAAATATGTTCAAGAATCAAATTGGTTAAATTGGACTTTTGGTTCCACATAAATATTCTTGACCACATGTACACAGTTTTATACTTGAGATCTTATTCTGGTCTTCTGAAAATGGTGTCCTGTGAAAAAAGCGTATGTGTAGACCTACATTTCAGGAGCTCTTCTCTACTCATGTTCTCTCCACTGTGTTCCTGTTAAATAAAAGAAAAGCATAATGTGTCATGTTCTAATTGTTGGACTCACCAAAATGTTGAAGAACACGGACTTTGAGCCAAGCCTTCAAAAAGCAATTTTCATAAGTTCTTAAGTGCAGGAGTCAAAAGGTTTAAGTACTTAAGACAAACAACAGTAGGAGACTCCTCATGCAATGATATCAGCTTTACTCAGGGAGGGGTCAGGTGTGTGCTTGCTGTCAAAATACCAACACTAAACTAGCACAGCGACTCATGACAGGGTTTGATTGATGTCGGTTGGTTCAAGAACTAAGAGCGTCACATAGAAATCGTGGCTCAAAACCAAAAGCCTTTGGGGTTTGTTGGCCAGCAATAACGGTCTTGGCGAGAGTGAAACCAGAGTCATTTTTCCGTGATTTTTTCTAAGGTGATAACACATTACAAACTTGATGCTGGTGTTGCATTTGACAGAAGACTTATGACTGCAAGAACAGCAGGGTAAAGGCTGCTAAATATCAAGAGGAACATCTACTACCATAAATGTCAAGAAAATACAATCTCAGAACCTGCTGTGCCCGCATACTTAAAGGGTCATTGGTAGTGGTAGTTGTGTTGCTGTCTATGGAGGATCAGAAAACTCTCGGTTTCATCAAAAATATAATAATCTGTGTTCCAAAGGTTTGGAATGATATGAGGGTGAGTAATTAATGACTTTTGGGTGAAATAACCCTTTAAATATATTAAATAATATTTAGCTTTCCATCATTTATTAGATTATTTTGTAGTTTATTAGGATCAAGCACCTAAGGTATCTATTATATTTGTTAGTTTTCTTTTTCTTTTGCTTTTGAGTCTATGGCCACCCATAGAGACCAGCTTGCAGGCACACAGATAAGCTGGCAAAAACATTGTGATAAACAAGTGTTCTTTCATACGCTTCAACAAATCTCATGAAGCATACACAAAATGGCCAAAATATATCTCCAAACACTTCTGTGTTCAGACCAAACTTGGTGTGTGTTATAACAACCATGACCTGAGGGTACATAAGTGGTTACAGCACAGCACCACCTGTGGTCAAGAGATCTGAAAAATGTAGTTTTTTTCTTATAACTTTTAAACAGTTTGACACTAATTAATCAATGGTCTTGTTAGATTTGGTGTAGAATACCAATTAAAACAATACCAAATTTTTTTATGTCAGAATTTTAGCATAAAATGTTGTACTTTATGAATGCTTTCGCTTATAGTTACAAAACTTGGTTTTGTCTTCAGCTACCATTCCATAAAGCAATCATTGCAAATATTCTATAACGTTTGTGAATTTTGTCTGATAGCCATGAATCTTACCTCATTCTATTGCTTGGATCCTACAGAATTTAATGGTGTATGTTTTTGACAGTTGATTTACTTTTTTGACCTACTTCTTTGACCTACTTTTTTGAACTTTTCTTAGACCAGGGGTGTCAAACTCCATTCCTGGAGTGCCACAGCTCTGCCAAGTTCACCTCAACCTTAAATCAGTGTTGCAGATCAAGTTAATCAACTCCTCCAGGCTTGTTTGAAAACCACAGGTATGTGTTGTAACAGGCTAAATACACAATGGAAAAGGAGATCAGAGTGGCAAGAGGAATTATTCTGATAAAATAAGGACTCAGTTCACTTCCAACGACTCAGCATCAGTGTGGAAAAGTCTGAAAGAGATCACCAATTACAAGACACCACCCCCAGCACTGTGGAGAATCAGCGACTGGCAGGCGATCTGAGCGAGTTTTACTGCAGATTTGAAGAAGAACACCCATGACCTGCCCTGAGCCTCTCCACACAACCGTTCACACCATTCACAACTCCTGCAACCCACCTTGAATGCCTCTCCAAACAACCGTCTCACCATTCACACCTCCTGCATCCCCCTCTCCCCCCACCTGCAACCTACAGATAAGTGCGAGGATGCGGTGCCAGGTCTTCGGAAGCAGAAAAGGAAAAGCACCAGGCCCAGACTGTGTTACACCAGCTTGTCTGAAATCCTGTGCTGACCAGCTGGCCCCCATCTTCACACAGATCTTCAACAGATCACTGGAGCTGTGAGAAGTCCCTTCATGCTTCAAATGCTCCACCATCATCCCCATCCCAAAGAAATCCAAATTACAGGACTAAATGACTATAGGCCTGTGGCTTAACGTCTGTGGTCATGAAGTCATTTGAAAACTGGTGCTGGCCCACCTGAAGGACATTACTGGATCCTCTTCAGTTTGCCTACAGAGCAAACAGGTCTGTGGGCGATGCAGTAAACATTGGACTGCATTATGTTCTGCAACACCTAGACAGACCAGGGACTTATGTGAGGATCCTGTTTGTGGACTTCAGCTCTGCCTTTAACACGATCATCCCAAACCTCCTCCTGCCCAAACTAACTCAGCTCTCCGTGCCCACCTCCGTCTGTCAGTGGATCAACAGCTTCCTGACAGACAGGCAGCACTAGTGAGGCTGGGAAAATACACATCCAGCACCGTACAATCAGCACTGGAGCTCCCCAGGGCTGTGTTCTCTCCCACTGCTCTTCTCCCTGTACACTAGCGATTGCACATCTAAGGACCCCTCTGTCAAGCTCCGAAGTTTGCAGGCACACCACACTCATCGGTCTCATTCAGGACGGTGAAGAGTCTGCTTACAGACAGGAGGTTAAAGAGCTGGCTGTCTGGATGTACTCTCAACAACCTGGAGCTTAACAGCTGAAAACAGTGGAGATGATAGTGGACTTCAGGAGAAACCCCACTGCTATCCCCCACTCACCATCATGAACAGCACTGTGACTGCAGTGGAGTCATTCAGGTTCCTGGGCACCACTATCTCTCAGGACCTGAGTGGGACGCTCACATTGACTCCATTGTGAAAAGGCCCAGCAGAGGTTGTACTTCCTTTGCCAGCTGAGGAAGTTTAACCTGCCACAGGAGCTGCTGAAACAGTTCTACTCCACCATCATTGAATCGTCCTCTGCACTTCAGTATCTGTCTGGTTCAGCTCAGCTTCTAAATCTGACCTCAGAAGACTACAGAGGGTAGTCTGGACTGCTGAGAGAATCATCGTACAACCCTCCCGTCTATTCAAGAACTGTATTATCCAGAGTGAGCAAAGGCTGGCAAAATCACTCTGGACACCTCTACATCCAGCACACCCTGTTTGAACTGTTGCCATCTGGTCAGCTACAGAGCACTGAGCACCAGAGACCAGACACAGGAACAGTTTCTTCCCCAGGCAATCCATCTAATGAACACTTGATAATAACTGTGGAACACATTACACTATTTATATTTACAGACACATATACTTATTATCTAACACACATACTTAGTGTACACTTAAATTATTATTATTATTATTATTATTTTTTTTTGCACATAATATACCTGTACATACATAACTGCTCATTGTAATATATCTGCCATACAATTGTCAATTTGTATATTGTCATTCCTTACCTACTTATTTTGTATTTTTTGTATTTTTTATTCTTTTATTTGTGTGTTTTTTTGTTCTGTGCTGTCATTCTGTTGCACTCTTGGAGCTTCTGTCCGAAAACAAATTCCTGATGTGTAAACATACCTAGCAATAAAAGCTCATTCTGATTCTGATTCTGATTCTGAGTTGGAACTTAACTCTGTAGGAGTTTTACAGCCCTGTACTGGACTGTTGGTCCGATCTTTACCTAATTTCACTTAGATCATCCATAAGACCGTGAGGGCAAAAGTAAATAAGTGTTTTTAAGTATCTCAATCCATTTTGTTGTAACTCATCATCAAATCTGATATCAAGGCAAAGCCTAATATTTTATGCAATAGTGTACTTTTGCAATACTTTTACTTCCTTTCCATACTAAAACAATACATTTACATAGATCCTAATAACTCATTTTTAAATTTAAATTGAAAATTAAATTTTAATTTTAATTTAACATTCAAACAAATGTGCACATTGAAATTTTCTTCAAATTTAAATGAGTTGTTTGCAACTTTAGTTATCTGTTTAATAGGACAACATTGTATATGCCATGTAAATGATGAGATGGCTACACACACACACACACACACACACACAAACAAACATATATACACAGAACAAAATTATAAGCATAACACTTTTGTTTTTGCCCCATTTTATATGAGCTGATCTCAAAGATCTAAGACTTTTTCTATGTACACAAAGGCCTATTTCTCTCAAATATTGTTCACAAATTTGTCTAAATCTGTGTGTGAGCACTTCTCCTTTGCCGACATAATCCATCCACCTCACAGGTGTGGCATATCAAGATGCTGAGTAGACAGCATGATTATTGCACAGGTGTGCCTTAGGCTGCTACAATAAAAGGTCACTCTAAAATTTGCAGTTTTATCACACAGCACAATGCCACAGATGTTGCTAGTTTTGAGGGTGTGTGCAATTGGCATGCTGACTGCAGGAATGTCCACCAGAGCTGTTGCCCTTGAATTGATTGTTCATTTCTCTACCATAAGCCGCTCCAAAGGCGTTTCAGAGATTTGGCAGTACATCCAACCAGCCTCACAACCGCAGACCACGTGTAACCACACCAGCCCAGGACCTCCACATCCAGCATCTTCACCTCCAAGATCATCTGAGACCAGCCACCCGGACAGCTGCTGCAACAATCGGTCTGCATAACCAAAGAATTTCTACACAAACTGTCAGAAACTGTCTCAGGGATGCTCATCTGAAAGTGACAAAAGTGAAAGTGGCGTGACATTCAGCCAAGTATGGTGACCCATACTCAGAATTCGTGCTCTGCATTTAACCCATCCAGTGCACACACAGAGCAGTGAACACACACACACACTGTGAACACACCCGGAGCAGTGGGCAGCCATTTTATGCTGCAGCCGGGGAGCAGTTGGGGTTGATGCGCCTTGCTCAAGGGCACCTAAGTCATGGTATTGAAGGTGGACAGAGAACTGTACATGCACTCCCCACCCACAATTCCTGCCGGCCCGAGACTCGAACTCACAACCCTCGATTGGGAGTCCGACTCTCTAACCATTAGGCCGCGACTTCCCAATCTGCATGCTCGTCGTCCTCATCGGGGTCTCGACCTGACTGTAGTTCGTCATCATAACCGACTTGAGTGGGCAAATGCTCACATTCAATGGCGTCTGGCACTTTGAGAGGTATTCTCTTCACGGATGAATCCCAGTGTTCACTGTACAGGGCAGATGGCAGACAGCGTGTATGGCATCGTGTAGGTGACCAGTTTGCTGATGTCAATGTTGTGGATCGAGTGGCCTATGGTGGCGGTGGGGTTATGGTATGGGCAGGTATATTATGGACAACGAACACAGGTGCATTTTATTGATGGCATTTTGAATGCACAGAGATACCGTGGCGGATCCTGAGGCCCATTGTTGTGCCATTCATCCATGACCATCACCTCATGTTGCAGCATGATAATGCGCGCCCCATGTTGCAAGGATCTGTACACAATTCCTGGAAGCTGAAAACATCCCAGTTCTTGCACTGGACATGTCACCCATTGAGCATGTTTGGGATGCTCTGGATCGGCATATCGACAGCATGTTCCAGTTCCTGCCAATATCCAGCAACTTCACACAGCCATTGAAGAGGAGTGGACCAACATTCCACAGGCCACAATAAACAACCTGATCAACTCTATGTGAAGGAGATGTGTTGCACTGTGTGAGGCAAATGGTGGTCACAACAGATACTGACTGGTTTTCGGACCCCAGACCCCCAATACAGTAAAACTGCACATTTTAGAGTGGCCTTTTATTGTGGCCAATCTAAGGCATACCTATGCAAACATCATGCTGTCTAATCAGAATCTTGATATGCCACAGATTTGTGAACAATATTTGAGAGAAATTGGCCTTTTGTGTACATAGGAAAAGTCTTAGATCTTTAAGTTCAGTTCATAAAAATGGGGGCAAAAACAAAAGTGTTGCATTTATAATTTTTTTCAGTGTATATATATGTTGTTGGATGGAAACCTTCTATCTCCATATTTCTACATTTTATTAATATCCACGTTCCTGTCTCTATCTTGAATGAAGTACCTCACACAGTTTGGAGCGGCTTGTTTGTGTTGCAGGAGTAAACAAAGAACTGGTTGTTTGAATAAGTATGGAGTTTTCTTTGCACAAGAAACATTATGTTTATAAAGGCTAATGTTTTATGTATTTGAGGAGTAAGAAAGTCTTAGCCTTAGTCTAGCAATTGCCATTTAGTCAAAGCCAATACTGTCTTAATACTGCATTTGTATCTTTATAACATGTATCTTTATACATTTTGGCCAAATGTTTTCAACTAACAGAGAAAAACTGAGCTCTTATTTAACTACAATAAACTTTGTAGACTTTAAGTTGATGAAAACCTAAAGCTACACTTATTGCTCTTAGATGCAGCTGTTCTAATGATGGACAAAATATAGGCATTTATAATGACAAACACCAAATATGACGATAGTGTTTAATTGTATTCAAAACTAGGGTTTTTCTCATTTCCTGAAAAGTAGCTAGTTTGGACATACAAGGTTTTAGATCAACAGCAGTACAAGATTTATGTTTTAAAATTACCTCAGCTTCTCCCTGTTGGCAGCTTCACTACCCGAATCCTGAAGCTATTGTTACTTCAGTTACAGTTCCTTTAGACTGGAGTTTGATGATTGTAGAGCTGAAACAACGACAAATCAGCTTAACTTACAAGGGACAGTCTTAATATACAACACTGAAAGATACGTAATTGACCTATAGCAATAGGTAGGTCTAAGTGTAAGTATGACACCACACCTTCACTGGTTGCCGAATGCTTTATAAAAACATTGCTTAAGAATCAAGCAGAATTACCTCAGCCTTACCAGTTGGCAGTTTGGACACATTGAGTCCAAAGATCAGAGTTTGACTACTGACTGACCTTTATCACAGCTCCACACCCCTTAGTTACACATACTTTACAAAACCTTGAATAAGAATCAAGCTGAGCTTCCAGTGAACAGTGTGTGACTTTCAGTGAAACGGGTTCATTTTTTGAATATGAATTTGCAAATCATCATCCATGTGTAAATCACACTAGATGTTGTGTATTTTGAGACTTTCCTGGCAGCCTCTACTCTTTAGCCAATCAGATGCCAGCTTACATGACATGTATTTCACTTTATTTCCTTCTACTGTAGAGAAGGAAGTGTAGAGAAGTAGCCAAAATGTCAGCAAGATAACAAGCTATGGAAGGTGGATGGGGAACTCTTTAAACGGAACATATTAATTTGGCCACAATTTGCAATTTGTATCAACGATCTGTTTATCCGCAAATAACATCGCAATTTTGAGTGCTTTTTTTCTGTGTAGAAATGCACATTCTGGCCATTAAGTCGTGGACAATTTTGCTGCATTTCTATAGCATATGTAAAGTCGCACAGTTTAACCATATTAAGATGACAAATTTGAGCGTGTCTCTGAATAAGCTCACATTTTGCCCAGGTTTGAACATGGATTCATGTATTACTTAGAATTATAAAGCAGATTTACCATTAGATTTACCCACATATTAATTCCCTTCTTTTGGTTTATTGCGATTTCTTTACTGATATCTAATGTGCTAGAGCAAATTACTGTAAAAATGTGAATTAAGACTTTTCCAGCTGAGAAAGAATGTTAAACTAATTAACTAAAAGGACATGACAAATCATGACATAAGACTGACATCACACTCAACGACTGATCATTGTCCCTCAGGACAAATATAATGTCTGATGTTTTGCATACGCATACCAGTGTACCACTACTACATCTTTCACAATAAACATTATTCTTTGTATGTTTTTATATGTTATACATTCTGGCCATGTTAAGGTGTCAGGTTTGCTGGCGTTTCTTTATATGTGTAAAGAGCACAGTTTTACTCATGTTGAGACAACAAATTTGAATGTGTCTCAACACACTCACATTCTTGCTATGTTCGATCATGTAATACTTATAATTATAAAGCAGATGTACCATTAGATTTATTCACATATTAATCCTTTCTTTAGTTTATTGTGATATTGCTTTACTAAAATCGACTGTGCTAGAGAAAATTACTATAATGTAATTAGTTAACTAAAAGGACATGACAAATCATGACATAAGACTGACTACCTCAAGTACCAATGCATTATCCCTCATTACAACATCTTTTGAATAAACATGTCTGATGTTTGTATATGTATATATGTAAATACAGAAATTTATGGCTGATGTGCATGTTGTCACATTAATGAAGACAAAATGTGCATGTTGACACTGTCAAATTTCCTCATCCCATTCAAAGATTTTGGACCCATCTGCCTTCCATGGCCACTGCTGATGACAAATTTGGAGCAAGAGTCTTGCAGTAGTGACCACAAACCAGTGCTCAATTTAATCAAGTCTTATGGGTCCCCACTTTTTTGGTTGGGGTACTTGCAATCCTATAAAATACATTTATAATATGAAAAAAAGTAATAAAACATCTTAAGAATAGGCTGGAATGTCAGGAACAACAGATATAAATGATAGATGTATAAAGCACTATAAAAAAACCGAGATGTCTTGGGGAAAAAAACAGTAGAAGATAATCAGATGTCTTCAAACTTGCTAAAGGCTGTGACTGTCAGAATCAACAACATGGGAAATTACAGGAATTTTTAACTTTGATGCCATTTTTTTTCTAACTTTATTAATGTCATCTTTTATGTCAAATTCAAAAGTGTATTTTTTATAAGCTTTTTCAAAATTTCTAATAAAACAATGGAATAAGAATAAGATACCAATGGAAAAAATCAGTATTAACAAAATTAATTTGCACCACAGAGGTGGCACAGAAGAACACAAAGGTCGTGATACATTTACTGAAATTTAATGAGGCTCAGAGGTGCCATGAGTGCAATTAAATTCATAAATTCATGTTGAGATTAATGTTTTAAATATAACATTTTGAATAAAAGAAATATTAATTGATTTAAATAACTGAAATGATACTTTAAAATTAAACTAAAGCTGCCAGTAGGTGGCAGCAAAGCACTGATTTTATCACTGAATCGTTCATTCAGTTGATTCATTCGAACACTGATTTATTCAGGAACAAAAGCAAGTGACTGTCTTTATGAATAGGGGATTGAATTATTGACTGACTAGATTAGTTTAAAAACGCTTCATTCATAAAAGAAACAACTGAATTTGAATGGAGATGTCGCGCTCAGCTGTGACTGTTGATTTCCGTTGTTGAAACAGAGCAAAATCAGACAATAGTGTTACAGTATAGTCAGACAATAAGTCACTTAATATTTATTTTTTGTTTATTGAACTGATGTATTAAGTCAATATCACACTGGCAATCTCCCTTAATAATCATTAAAAGCTGTCACTCATCTTGTTCATCCGATCTCACAATGTTCCATTAAAGTCAAGGAAGCTCCCTACACCTAAATGAATCACTAATTAATGAATCACCAGCTACTGTGAACATGCCGCCTCTCTACCAGAGCGAGCTATAACTTTTACTGCTTTGAGTTTACAACACGCCCACACAGAGAGCGCTCCAGCGCTGCAGAAGAGGTGAGTGCATTCTCCGTCTCTGTCGGATGTAACCCGATCCTTCCGACGGGTGAATATCCAGCAAGGCAGCGGTCCTGATGGCATCCCAGGCGATTGCTGCGAGCATCGCATTCCAGCTAGCTGGTGTTTTTGACATTTTCAACCTCTCCCTCTCTCTGTCTGTGGTTCCCTCATGCTTCAAAAAATCCACCATTGTGCCCATACCAAGAAAAAATAAAATCACATGCTTGAATGACTGGAGGCCTGTTGCTCTCACACCCATCTTCAGTAAGTGTTTTGAGAGACTTCGTCCAGAGACTACATCTGCTCTGTGCTGCCTGCCTCACTGGATCTGCTCAATTTGCATAGTAGAACGTTCTACAGGCGATGCTTTGCTTTCACTCTACACCTGCTCTCTCCCACCTGGAAAATAAGAACACCTATGTGAGAATGCTGTTTGTGGACTACAGCTCAGCATTTAACACCATAGTGCCTGCACACTTTTTTGAGCTCCAGACTCTGGGACTAAACAGATCTCTGTGCAGCTGGATCCTGGACTTCCTGACAGGCAGAAGTCAGGTGGTCAGATGGGCAACAACACTTCATCCCGTGACCCTCACACTGGTGCTCCTCAGGCTATGTCCTCAGCCGCTCCTGTACTCCTGACCACACATGACTGTGCACACACAGCTCCAACATCATCATCAATTCAGCTGATGACACAGCGGTGATAGGCCTGATCACCGCAAGCGATGAGCGCCTACAGAGAGGGAGGTGAGCACCCTGACAAATGGTGGAGAACCACCTCTCACTCAACATCGACAAGACCAAGGAGCTGGTGGTGGATTTCAGGAGACAGAGCAGAGAGCTGACACCCATCACCATCAACAAGACACCTGTGGGCGGGTAAGCAGCTTCAAGTTCCGGCTTAACATCGTGAAGATCTCACCTGGTCTACAACACTGATGCAGTGCTGAGAAGGCAATCAGCGCCTCTTCTTCCTGAGGCGGCTGAGAAGTTTGGAATGAGCCCCAGCATCCTCAGATCGTTCTACCCCTGCACTATAGAGAGCATCCTGGCGGGCTGCATCACTGCCTGGTTTGGAAACAGCACCTGGCAAGCATAAAGCTCTGAAAAGGGTCGTGCGAACTGCCAGCCCACATTGTTGGAGGTGAGCTTCTCCCTCCAGGACATCTACACCAGGCGTGTATAAGGAAATCCCGGAGGATCATCAGTGACTCCAGCCATCTTTCCCACAGACTGCTCTCTCTGCTTCCCTCAGGAAGCGTCTCGCAGCATCCGATCCCCTAGCCGACTGAGGGATAGCTTTTCCCTCAGGCTATCCAACTATGAACAGTCTGAACTAATACACCCTACAGCATACTCCACAATATGGTATGCCACACATGCACTTTAACTTTAACAGTTCACACCGAACTATTTAATACAATAATCTACCTGCTACCACTGGATTCCATCCAATGCACATCCATAACATTTCTGTATCCAGCCCCATTCACTCTGTTGCACCTTAGCATATTTTCATGTAATATATGTCTACATAATGTAGAATGTGTACATTCTGTGTATAGTGTATAATGTTAGTGCTAACTGTATGTATGTACATATTAGATAAATGTGTAGCGCTAACTGTAGATATGTCCAATGTACACTGTGTTGTACTGACTATATGCTATGTGCATATTGCATATTTTCACCTGTTGAAAGTCTGTATGGTTATATGTTAACTGTTTCTGCAATTTCTGGTGTCGCTCCCAAGAATTTCACTCACCAAGTGCACATGTGCTGTGGTGATGTGACAATAAAAGTGACTTTGACTTGACTTGACTTAATTTACAGTGTGTCTACACTTTTTTTTGTTATATTAGAGGATTTTGTAAGCTTGCATAACTCAGCAGTGAACAAAAGCGTTACAAAGTATTTTGAGCAATTCTGATTAACATTGTGTTCAAGGAATCTACAGATATGTCTGTGATGCATTACTCAGGGCTGCAAAACACATTGTAAGTATAAAACTTTGAAGCTCCCATCAGGCAAAACACAAATATGCTGATCGGGTCAGTCACACTGGTGCTCCTAAATATTTTTTCATGTTCACATAATTTTGCATTGTAGAGCCCTGATGGAGTGGACATTTACAGTATCCTAACTGCATGAATTTCATCAGATTTGTCTTTATGATCTTTACTAAAATAAAAATATCTGGGGACCCCTTAAGTCTATTTTTACTTCTTTTGGGGGTTCCCTAATGCCTTGGGGTCCCGGTTCCCCAGCCCCTACTCAATTCGAGCACTGCCCCAAACTCCTGCAGACTCAAGCGAAGCAAACCCCTGAAATTTTAGTAGCTGCTCCAGTTTTGATGTATGCTGAATGTACAGTCGCTTATGAAGAATAAAAGTTAAACTTAAAGCTTCAATCTTCTCTAAAAACTCTGTGCTGGTGCCTCTGTGACTACTCTGTGACTGGACGGCTGAAGGTCTAGAATTCATGGCAGCTTTTTGGTCAAGGCCGCCCATAAGGCCATTTGATCGACATGTCAAACAACCAATCACAGTTCGTTTTGTTCATTGTCACATTTCAGTTGCGTGTAAATGTGCACAATAACAGACCGGTGTATAAAACTCGGACATATTTTAAGGATTCTGTGCCTCGAACTTTAACTAGTTCACATACTTTTGAAACTCCAGTGTTTAGTTGATCCTGATAAGTGCTCGTTGTCACAGTTGTAAACACAGCAGCTTTCTTCTTTCGTGAGGGGTTTGGCGTCCGCGGCATCTCTGTTTCCAGGCAGAATGTTAAAGAACGTGACACACTACGCTCGGAAATCCTGTATAATTCAACCAATCAATGGCGACTTCAACACTCCTGAAGTGTTTCCACTTTTGTGTCCCATATGCATCAGAGCGTTTAGCCAAGCGGTCCGGCATGGACGTTTGAGCTGAGACTTAGTGTCTATTTACACTAGTGCAAGTAGCCCGCCTTGTTGGCAGAGGCTATTTACACTAACTCCACTCACTGAAAAAAGATACTCATCTAATATCAGTTTCAGTGGTGTAGGTTGGTAAGGCATGTGCATTTTGACTCGATCGACCGAGATCGAACCTGCCTTTGCCTAACTTTTTTCTCCTTTTCAAATCTCATATCGCATCGAAAGTAATTTATTTTCTATAAAAATGAAGGAAATAATCAAAAGTTGAAAATAAAGTATCTGGTAGGGTTAGGTAGGTGCAGGGAGGGCTTTATTGTCCCAATAAGGTGGCATCCATTTAATAATTTGAATTAAAATTATAATTTACACTTAAAACATTATTACTGCACACTGTTTTATAATGTACTACAATAGCGAGGTGCAGATAATTGCTGCTGTTTGCACTTAGTGTAAACGGCATTTACTACCACTGCCAATAATTAAAGTGTAAACCGGCCACCAGGGGTAAATCAAAAATGTTTTGGCTACCCATTTCAGAATGTGTGGACACCAGTTATTAGCATCACACTCTTATTCGATCATGAGAAACTGTGTATCACTGAAGATGTAAGCTTTAATATTAGACTGCTGTTTATAATAAAACTGCAACAGTGACAGTAACTTCTTAATTTATGTCAGGAAAGCACAATCAACATGCAAAATCAGTAGTTTTGGCATTTTGAATAGAATAACAACACATATTTGTATTCAGCCACGCTCTGATCCAGTTTATTTATGTTCAAAGTAATCCGCTTAACAGCATCCATAGGGCTTATAGTCAAAAAGTGTGCATATTAGAAGAAATAGTGATATACTTACATGCTAATATTTCTTTAGACAGAATGATCCTTTCTATTTATTTTCCACTGAATTATGCCATCTGATGAGCATTAGCTGCTTCCAGTGCTGTCTGCCTGTTTTCTCGCTGCAGTCGATGACTTCGGAGGAAGATCATTTCCTGCACATGTTCCACTTCGTCTCATATTACATGCTCATAATGCCTACCTCTTCCTATGACCAAGTTACTTTTGCTTTCTGTCTTTGTACATAACTAAGGGCTAAAAGAATGCACAAATACACATTTATAGCCTATACAAACAAAGACTACTTAGAATTGACTGTTAAAGTAAGATGGTGTCTCCACCAATCACATAATATATCAGATAAGTCATCACACATCAGGCCAATTAAAGAATTCAATAAATTGATGGTGTGTGTGTGTGTGGGGGTGGGGGTTAATACTTTTATTTGGCAAGGATGCTTTAAATTGATCAAAAGTGATGATAAAGACATTTATAATGTTACAAAAGATTTCTATTTCTGATAAATGCTGCTCTTCTGAACTTTCTATTCATCAAAGAAACTTGAAAAAATTCAACTCTCCTGTTTTCAAATAATAATAGAAATAATAACACGTTCTTGAGCAGCAAATCAGCATATTAGAATGATTTCTGAAGGATCATGTGACTGGAGTAATGATGATAAAAATTCATATTTGAAATACATTTTAAATACATATTTTATCATTTAAAAATATATTCAAAAGAAAAGTTATTTTAAATAGTTAAATATTTCAAAACGTTTGCCTGGTAGTGTAGATATAGTTTCTCAGAGACTGTTTATATTAGAAAGCCAAATTTTTAATACAATAATCCCACATCAGTTACTCACCCACATTGCTGCAACATGTGTACATACTGTATAATATACAGTTTACACTCGAATAGACAATGTGAAATGTTGCAACTGTACCCACAAAGGGACAGTTCCAACATTCTTTAAAATGTAATTAAAATAATTCTTAAATATAATTTTGCAATTTCTTTATTTTATTTGTGCACAGACAGGGTGTTCAATAAGTTAAAGTGGCTGTATAAAAACAAAGAATAGTAAATGGAAAAACATTTTCAAGTAACAATTTTGACCTATTTACTTAAAAAAGGACAGATACCAACTATTGAAAGTAGTTCTTTATTAATCCATAAAATTACAATTATTATGGCAAGCTTTTAAACAATGTTGTGGCAATGACTGACAGCTGTGATAAAACTTGCTATATTAGCTGACACAAAATCATTGACACATGCTAGCTATTCCTATTAGAAAACACTGATTAAAATGTTATGTTTCTACAGTGCTTCACATTGATCTGCAAGCAGCAGTAGATGATGAGAGCATGAGGTCACTGATATAGTGGCCTTTAACTTCTGGCAAGGTCACACCTCCAGGGGTCAGTGAGCCAATGGTAACTTAAACTTTGGAGGAAGAGTTTACGACTCTTTGTCTTCTAGCAGGGTGTTTTGCATATTAGATTGTGTAGGGCATTAAATGAGGATTAACTTGATAGGATGCATTCAGTATACAATACAAAAGACGCATAAAAGACAGTAATAATCATATGGCTTTTCCACTGCATGGTGCACGCACGGTACAGCTCCTACCTGTTACTTTTTCAAAGTGAGCTGTACCGTTACCAAAATGTGATGCGTAAACCCTGCTGATCACTGATTGGCTGGAGAAAATCGTCACTACCTGGATCACTGAACTTGACATGAGGGCGCTAGATTAAATCAGTACAGGCAGTGAGGATCGAACAACTTTTTTGAACGAATGCAACCGCTTTTGAACGAGCACACTGTATTTTGTTTGGCTGCCATCAGCCTCTTTTGAAACAAACTCCTTCATCTTGCAGTTTAAAACATCCACATGCCGAGAATAAAGAAAACAATTCCATCGTTCTGCTCCACTGCCATGTGTTTGTTTGTGTCACGCGATGATGTCATGGCAGTTGAGGCGCAATAATCCCGCCAACTCTGAGCGGTGCTAAACTGCAGTGGAAATGCAAACTGAGCCGAGCCTGCATGCAGTGGAAAAGCGCAAAACACACAATCAGTTTTGAGCAGTAACTAGTTACAGTAACAATATTACTTTTTGAGTAACTAGTAGTGTAACTAATTACTAATAAGGTTTCAGTAATAATATTACATTTACCATCCATAAAACAGCTCGTTACTTCAGTTACTTTTGATGCCTCAACCCTACTGATTTGAAATCCAACAATCCAAAAATTCCTACTTTGTGAAAAATAAAACTGCTCATTTTCCAGTTTACTAAACCTTTTCAGTCAGACCAACAAAATTACCCCAAATGTTGCCCCAACTAGTCAAACACAGTTGTCTGAACAAAGAATTTCATATTGTTGAAATGTTAAGGCTTTGTGAGTTCCCAGCATGCATTGCACCATGAAAAATTATGCAGTTACTGTTATAGCATTATTGTTTTGCTGTTTGCTGACTTCATTTCAACTTTTTGTTATTGTTTTATCATTATTGTTAGTTGTTGTACTGTGATGTAAAGAGCTCATCTTTTTAACATTTGTTGGTTGTCACCGTTCTTGAGGTTACTGTGTCTGGTTTTGAGGCCTAGAGTATGTTCAATCACTATCCATTTCCTGGATGTCTTAGTCTTGTAAGCTGTCCTACAAACAAAGACAATGTTGTCTGTTTATTAGACTAACTTATCCTTAGTCAGAAAAGTGTATGCCATCTGTGTACTGCTCAGAATTGTCAAAATGGTGCTACGCTGTTTTGGAGAGACACTAGTGGTGGAAATTATGACTCTTTCAAGAGATTTGTTCATTTTCAGTTCGTTCACCAAAATGATTCGTTCAGATTCGTTCACTGATTCGTTCAGTGACCATTTCTTCATATTGACAAAATACGCCAGCAGGTGGCGAAAAGAGTGTCTTTATGTGTTGTCTTAAGGCAACGAACGTATTCACTTGTTACAAAAACTGATTTGGCTTTTATTAAAATGAGTGCATAATCGCATTCAATAAATAAAGTCTAAAGTTGTTCAGATGAACAAAGCACAAGGTTTTCTTGCATAATTAACATTTTAATTGTTTGGTCAGACAGTTCATATATTATATATTCACATTCATAAATCGGGATTAAACGTGGAGTTATGTTCTGTATGCTAAATATGAAAACAAGCGTATGTGCAGTACCTATAACTGCACTTTGCTTTTTGCGAGATTGACAGATGGCCGACTGACCCGGTTTACTCTCCTTCATTTCTGTTCACGAACGAGATAAGCTATGTACCAGTTAATTTCATTCAGGAACGAGATGTATCAATTCATTAAACTCGTTCACTAACGACATGTACCAGTTCAGTCATTTCATTCATGAACGAGATGTACCAAATCATTCAACTCGTTCACGAATGATAAGATCTCTCGATTTCGTTCAGACTCATATGAAACTCGTTCAGTGAAGGGCGTATTAGTTCACTACATTCAACAAATCACATGCTTAGTCACATCTCAAACTCGAAGGCTATTGGCTCGAGGTTGAGTAACTCTTGACAGGATGAAACCATAGGATGAAACAGTTCACAGAGCTACGGTTCACTGAACTGCGCATGCGCTGCTAATAGCGCCCACTGCTGTGGAGGGAGGAATTTCAGTGAACGAGAAATATGAGTCAGTGGTTTACATGAACGAGAACGGTCGTTCACCTAAAAGATTCGTTCAAAAGAACGACACATCACTAAGAGACACAGAGGAGAGGAATTGTTGAAAAAGTCATTATTTTTGTTTTCTTTGTGTACAAAAGTATTCTCGTCTTCATAATGTTATGGTTGAATCACTGATGGCAGATGGACTATTCTGACAATGTCTTTCATACTCTCCTGCACCTTGACGCTGTCATTTATTTGGCAGTCTATGGGACAAAGTATCTTAAATTGTGTTCCAAAGACGAAAGAAGCTTTACGAGTTTGGAATGACATGGGGTAAGTGATTAATGACAAAATTTTCATTTTGCGTGGAGTAACCCTTTAAGATGATCTAATTTCTCATGATTATCTCATAACACTGTATATCTTGTAATTATTCACCCTGTTGCTTAGCATCACACAGAGACACTGAAGGCTATACAGCACAAATCCAGCATAGATAGGTTCAGTGAATGTGGTGTTGAATGTGTGTAAGTGTCTGAGAGTGTTTGTGTCAGAGATGCTGTAGAAGGACAGAATGCCAGCCGGCTGCTCCACATACACTCCTACTTTGTTATAAGGAGGTGATGGGGAGTTAGGTCTATTCTCTTATTTTTATGCCAGGCAATCAGCTTCTCCACAAAGCAGCTCAGAATCCAGGATTTGTCATTGGCTCAACCTGACGTCATTACCTTTTCCTTTTCTGACGATTCCTTCATATGACACCACCATATCACCTTCACCTCTCCATTCAGCCTCCCAGTAACAGCTCCAGACAGACGCTCTTTACACAGAACCTGCTGAACGCCATCAAATCTCTCTGGATTATTAGGATATGACATCGGTTTTGAATTATATAACAACTTTTATTTGCTCTCTAAAGAGAGAGACGATTGTGTACTGTGTTTGGATCCAGTGTGAGATCACAGAAATCTGCAACAATCCACAAGAAAAAAGAACATTAATAAGACCACAAAATATTTTGAAGAATCAAATTGGTCTTGGATTTACTTTTTGGTTCCACAAAAATATTTTTGAACACATATACACTGTTAAAACATTTTATACTTAAGACCTTATTCTAGTCTTGTTTAAAATTGTGTACCATGAAGAAAATGTAGACCTACATTTGTGTAGTCCTGCTTTAATCATGTTCTCTCCCCGTGATCCAGACTGTCAAAGAAAAAAAAGCATAATGTGCTATGTTCTATTCACCTGAATAAAGTCTTAAAAATACAATGCAAAATAAAACAAATAATTATTAAATAAATAATATTTTCCTGTCCATCCTTTACTAGACAATTTATTTTTTTGTATTTTGTTAGGAGTAAGCAAAAAAGCGGAAAATTTCAGAAACTTTCCAGAGGTTTTGGAAACTTCACAGGATTTTTGAAACTTTATGGAATTTTCTGAAACTTTTGGAAGTTTTCCAGAAATTTTCTGGGATTTTTCCACCCCTTTTAAACTCAATTAGGAGCCAAGCATAGAAAGCAACTATTGTATCCTGTATTATATTTTCTTCTTCTTCTGCTCAATCTATTGCAGCCCAAAGAACTGCTTGTGAGAAAGTTATGAAATTTGGCACCAGATAGAGGACTTTCTGAACATTAACTCACCAAAATCCCTAGCATCGCTTAAAAGCACAGCCAGTATAATGGCTGACAGGACAGGTTAATATCGCTTTTACTGACATATGGCCTGATAACTCATCTGACATCAGTTGACTGTTGTTCTCACGAAGCTCCTCACCACCTGTATGGGCAACCTTCAGCCTTATCTGAGGGAACTGCTATTCAAGAATAGCTATGCTCCAGCTTGGTGACTTCTCCCTTGTAAGATTATTTAAGTAGTGGACTCCTTGAGCCCTTGCCTAGACAGTGCTGTCTCCCCTGTTAGGGTTTTAAGCAAACAGCCCACTGTTGGTGGTCCTGAGAATTTACAGTGGGTTCCCTCAGTAAGAACATGGCTATCTGAGGATAGCTAAGTGCCAGCTTGGTGACTGCTCCCCTCTTAGGGTTTTATGTAGCAGTCTCCTTGAGCCTTAGGGTGCTTTCACACCTGGCCCAGTGTTTGAACCTGGCGCGTTTCCACCCATAGTTCGTTCGCTTGGGCATATGTGAACACAGTAATGCGACTCAGATCGCGCCAAAACAATCGGTCCGAGATCGCCTGAGACGAGGTGGTCTCGCTCGATTGAAACCGAACTCTGGAGCAGTTCAGTTGTAGTGAGAAAGCAATCCGATCAAATGGACCAACGAACCAGGCTATTTCCAATGTATAATTGGTATTCACGTAAGTTCCGTGAAAAGTAGTAGACCGTCCGCGCTCAATATGCATACTATCCACCCTATCTGCCCTAAATAGTATGGAAAATAACTAATATCACATAGAATTTAGGATGGATAGTATGCACATTGGGATGCAGGCTATATCTGTGGATGAGCACGCCTTCGCTATTCAAAATCAAAGCGCACTTTTTCATTTTATAATGCCGCTCTTATTGCGCTCCTTAGTGGTAACTGTTAGGTGCATTTTAAAAATGTTTTCTAATGAATCTTGGACTCCTGTTCAAAATAATAAATTAATATAATGACAGCAACAAAAAACAACAAGCCCTCGGTTGTTGTCGCTCCATCTTGACGGATGGCAGCTATGAGCGAATTCTGGAAAATAAACCATGGAACTTAGACCAGTGAGAGGACAGTTTACTTGCATGTGACTTGTATAACAATTTTGGTCCGCTTTAGTCACTTTGCGTGTGAAAGCGAACTGCACCAAGAATAAAAAGCAACATTGTAATAATTAATCCCTGTTTCGAACAAAGCAATTGATCTATAGGTGTGAAAGCACCATTAGCCTAGACTGTGCAAGCCCCATCTCTGTCTGGGCAATTTTGTGGGAAGGTATTGGTAGATAGATCACATACTGTAGCATAGCTATCTGAGGATAGACTTCCTAACTTAGTTTAGAAGTCCCTCATTCATCTGAAATTGGGTTCCCCATTTTCAAATTATCTAAGCAGCCTGGGGCATCAGTTGCTTGGCCCCTTTTGAGAAAAGGTTAGGTGTGTCTCTATCAATTCCTTGGTGCTCTCCCACCAGGTGGACAGGCATGTGCCACAGCATGGCAAAGTTGGCATTTCATTCCCCAAAGTGTCCACAAGAGGGCAGTGACGAGTTCCCTAGAAGGGCATTGTCTCAGGTTACCATGGTTTCCCGAGAAGGAACGAGACACTGCGCCCCTAGCCATGACTTTGGCCTGGCTGTTTGCATCTTCTTCACACAAAGTTTGTGACATGTTCAGCAGGTGCCTTTTACACTTCTGGGTGCCCGCCCATGATGTCATGGGCAACGTGGACCAATAGGGTTAGAGTTTTTTTTCACACATGCTTCAGACACTGGTCCTGCTGGCAGCAGTCCCCAAAGAGTCAACTAGAGAACGCAGTGTCTCGCCCTCTTGGGAACCATGGTTACAGCTAACCGAGATGTTTGTCTCGAACTCAAACCCTGTAGCACCACCAACTGTCTAAATTTGTCTATGCTAATAATCTTTGAACTTTAAGTTTTTCCCTCTAATTCCTTGGCACATGATGAGTTTATTGCACCAAATTACATCATTTTCTGTCATTAACTTTTTTAATATTCTGAATTTTCAGGGGAAAAGGGGTTTTCTGAATTCATCCTGAAAGTTTTAGGCTATGTTCACACTTGGTAACCCTCTACATTGTGAGTAAATCACTCGCATATGCAACTAAATCTTCACTCTGGGTGACTAAATTATGTCTAATATTAGCCAATGGCTAATAAATTCTCAGATTTACTCGCCAGTGTGTGACTTGAGGCTAAGTATAAGTTTAGCACAGATATATTTTCAGTCACAGAACACACTGAGCTCTAGAGTTTCACTCTCCATCAAGCTGATCTGTGCTATTCAATCGATGTGCAGTGCACCTGTATTTGAAGTACCTAGAACTCTAGTGAGAAGGCGACAACTCGCCTTCATGTCTCCACACACATGCAGAGAGAGAGAGAGAGAATTGAGCTACATGTAAACGATATTCTTTGTTGTATTTTCCTGTCAAAATCATGGTCCTTTGGAATTCTT
Source organism: allo-octoploid hybrid of Carassius auratus x Cyprinus carpio (assembly GCA_024542945.1). NCBI lineage: Eukaryota > Metazoa > Chordata > Actinopteri > Cypriniformes > allo-octoploid hybrid of Carassius auratus x Cyprinus carpio. Next base: position 19,392,910 of record CM045074.1, on the reverse strand, counting down.
CAGCTTTAAGAACTGCCAGGTTTTCCTGTAGTAGGCGAACTAATGCACAAATGGCAAACTCATTGGCTGGCCTGGCACTCACCTATTATCATCCCAGTATTAATTTCAACAAATCATTTTGAGAACGCACACAACCTGATTAATATTCATGAATCCAGTAGATCATTAATCCTTAGTGCGCTTTATATTGTTCTTATAAGTTGAATACATATCATTATTATCTTAGCAGTATTTTTGTAATTTTTTTCCCTATATTTTTTTCACAGAAACACTGAATGACCAAAACACCACCACCAGTCCAGTTAAGATGTTAACATGGTTATCAAGTTTTAATTTTAATTACTAAAGTTCTATCATTAATTAATACTTGATTATCATATTATAATGCTTGACAGACTGATGTTAAGAGTGTACTTTCAGTTATTTAAAAAAACTGTGCCATATATAAATATATCAGTCTGGCTGAGTAAACTAAAAAATTTACTAGCCAATGGTTATTCAATTGCCAAGGTGTCCTAGAGGGTTTCTTGGCTGCTTTTTTGAAGCTGCCAGCATCTGTTTTACATTATAATCCTATGGAGTAAACCGTGTTCAAAAAGTATTATTTTTAAACACCACCGTCTGTGTCTTTTTTGCAGCTCAGAGCGTCTTTTTAAGTTGAAAAAAGTTCAACTTTTCTGAAAAAAACATCACGTTAAGTGCCTGTTTGACAGCTGACCAATGACAAGCGAGAAGTGAGACCTGTCATTTCCATAACAACAAGAAAAAATGGAGAAGGTGCCAGTAGATAAACTTTGTTTAATCTAAATATGCCGCAAACCGTGCATCATCCTACCGAAACTCCTGGACTAAATTGTTGTAAGCACCATATGGTACATTCCTGTATGTCGTCGGCACCCACAAACATTGCTGTGAACTACGTTCTCCTCCCCATTAACTTTAAAGGCAATGCAAGAGATAACATCCTCTTTCTGGACATTTCGCACCACACAGCACTAGGCTACTGTTGCGCTGTTGTTATAGTTACAAAGATGCCCTCGCTGCTGTTTGTAACCAAAACACTAACAGCTTTTTTTTTCTTTACTGAAAAAGCACCCTTGTCAACTTTTTCTGACAAAAATATGCCAAGTGTGAACATCATTTTCACCAACATTGGCTGAGATCATATTCAGACCATGCTGGCAAAAGTTAAAAGATTTTTCATAGACCACACCATTCTTGTGTAGTGTATCAATAAATTGAAGTGCACACCAAAATGGATGTGAGACCATATGTCCACAATGCTATTCAGACCTATTTTATGTTATAGAAACCATGACCTGAGGGAACTTGCACAGTTTTGGCACAGCAACTGAACAGTTTGGCACAGTTTTGGCACAGCAACTGAACAGTTTGGTCCAGTTTCAATCACGCCATATCTGTCATTTTGGGCATCAACCATTTTAATTTTGTCATAAAATTTTGCAAATGTTGCAGAAAATCATGCTTTATTTTTTGTAGTTCGTAGTATACTAGTAGCGCAGAAACTGCCTATCCTAGCTTTAACAGAAAAACATTAGCTATGTAAATGTTTAATTGGATCGCTTTTCTGCTGGCGTCACATTCTCAGAAGATCTATGCTATTTGTATGGACATGTAAATATGTATTTTATTTGTCGCTCAATATGTAAACAAACATCATCTCAGTCCCTTAATTTAGAGTTAATGAATTAAATTCATATAAAACTGCATTTAATTAAAAAGTGTCCATCATACCAAAGTTTTTCCAGTTTGCAGTTTGATTCTCCTGTCTGAGCACTGAATCTCCAGGGTGATTGTAGCTCAGATCCAGTTCTCTCAAATGGGAGGATTTTAAACTCAGAGCTGAAGCCAGATGAGAGCAGCCCTCCTTTGTCACCATACAGCCAGATAACTACTAATGACAGACATCAAGGGAATAAATACATATTTATTTATTTATGAATGAATGATTAATTTAAATTTACCTCAGCTTCTCCAGTTTACAGTTTGGACTCTTCAGTGCATCAGCATCAGCTTCACTCCTGAATCTTTCAAGTCATTGTTACCAGGTCCAGCTCCTTTAGACGGAATTTGATGATTGAAGAGCTGAAGCCAAACTTTCACAACACTGATCAGTGAAATTACAGATGGACAATCTAAACAGAAGATCAAATGATTACATAATCGACCTTATGTTAGCACCATATTTAGAATGCTTTCAGTGAGCTGTGTGACTTTTAGTATAAATAATGCATATTATACTTGAATTGTGACATTACAAAAGCTTTTTTTATCTGATTTTAATATTTTTAAATGATGCTGTAATATTTTTAGAAACTTGAAATACTGAAAAAAATTCTTATGTTCTTAGGCAAATAACAGTATCTTTGAACATAGCCACTTTTCCACTCTTATCCAACATATACACTCTCTATATACTGCTGGTAAAAATTAATAATAATAATAATAATAATAAATATATACAAAAGAATCTGTCAAACAAACCTCAGTATTTCTAGTTGACACTTTGGACTCTTCAGTGCATCAAGAGAAGCTTCCCTCCTGAACTCTTTCAGGTCATTGTTACTCAGGTCGAGCTCTGTCAATGAGTTATTTATTTGTAGCTGTAGCCACACTTTCATAACACTGATCAGTGAGATTACAACCTGACAATCTAAAAATAACAGGAAATGCTTAATTAACACTTTGCATACCACTTAAATAGGAAGACTGCAAAATCATTTGATCTCACCATTAACAACTGTTACTTTGTCCTAAACATTTCAAAGCTCCATTTATCACAATCATAGTTGATCTCTCTAGGGCACTGTTTATACCTGGTATTAAAATGCGTTTTGGTCAATCGGATCACAAGTAGACAAGGGAGACACATCCCGTTCACAGCTGGTGTTTTAAAGGAGTCATCGGATGCTAAATTCTCCTTTACATGTTGTTTGAACTAATATTTGTCTTGACAGCAACCACCCTATAATGATAAAATCCACCAAGTGTTTCTTTTAAATATCAATAAATAATGAGCACTGTCTCAGATAGGGTTGCCACTTTCAGCGAGGCAAAATAAGGGACACCCACTCAAGAAAAAAAATACAAGGACAAAAAATCTGTGAGGAACTCATAGCTCAACAATAAACCATGAGAAAGCATGCTCAAGTATGTAAATTTGCAACAGAACACATTAATATTGTTATTTTAAATTTCATTATTTATAATCATTAATTATTATTAGTCTTTTTTTGACAGTTCTGCAGCTTTTACCTGGATGAGATGATTTTTTTATTTTATTCATTTGCTTACATTAGGACGTTATTATTATGTAATAATTTTCTAATTTTATCTAAATAATTTAGCATTTTTTAAACTTTTAAATTGCCAAATTGTATATGACATATATAATTATTTACTATGTATATATTTATGATGAATATAATCATAAACTGCCTGTTCATCATTAGTTACTAGTCAGACCCATTGATAACTTTCCCATTCAGCCCTACATCTGGAGAGTCTTGTGTTCAAAGGCCAGATGTGAGCTCTAGATATTTTAAACTGCACAGGTTTAGCACATGCTGCCACGTTAAAGGGCTTTAACGGCATGCATTCTGGAGACTCCGTCACAATGGAAACAAAGATGCCAAAATGCAATCCAGCTCAAATGGGCTTCTCTAATACTTCTTATGAAATTGATTTCATTATAATTGCTATTAGTATTAGAAACAGTGCAAAATACTTATTTGTTTATTCAAATATGTGTTGGCCTTTATAAAATACGGGAGAAATTGCATGTCAGTTATTGATTTGATATGTATTTGATTTGATTTTTTACTTCGACATCTGATCCGCAGATGATTACTTTTATTTTTGAAGCTAATGTGCCCTGATCAACCTAAATTAGCCTTTTATGAATCTTTGCAAATCGCCTTTCCTAATAATGTGCTAGTTAGCAAGTTCCATGACAAATGCAGCTAAAGTTTACAGTATCAGAGAGAACTGCTTCGTCACCCAACAGGAGAAGCGGCAGGGTGAGCAGAGCTCATTAGCATTTAAAGGGACATGCACTGAACGGTCAGCTGTGAACAGAGCTGTTTTTGACAGGTTTAAAAGGTGTTTTTACACTACCATTGAGAAATTTTTACCAAAGTATGTTACAGACTTTTCATTAAGACCCTAAGCATCATATGTCATTTTATTCTGCTCGAAAGTGGAAAATATCAAAAGGCTTTTGACCACGTGTTGTCCACTTGAATTGACAAAACACATCTTAATACCAGGTGTAAACAGGGCCTAGAAAGGACACAGGAGATAAACTGTGATTATGTTGAGATTACAACTCGTTCCATGTTAAAACTTCTTTTCACACAAAATGACAAATGCCAAATGCTTACAAGCGCTTTTCTGCAGTTCCTCACAGCTTGTATCATTCTCCTTCTGCCTTCATCTGATGTGTTGAATTTCTTGAGGTTCAGTTCGTCCAGCACCTCATCTGACATCTGAAGCATGTAGGATATTGCTGAGCAGTGAGGGGAGAGAGAGTTTCATCGATGAGAGTTCATCTGAATTCACAAAGCTCTGAATCTCTTTGTAGAGAGTCTGATTATTCAGTTCCAGCAGACAGAGGAAGAGATTGATAGACTTATCAGCTGAGAGTTGTTTGTCACCAATAATTGTATCTTTGATATATGTTGCGATCTCATCATAGGCCCCTAAGTTGACCTCCGTATGTCCAATAGATCCTCCTCTAAGAGTTTCTGATTGCACTCCAGTGAGATGCCCAGCAGGAAGCGGAGGAAAAGATCAAAGCGTCCAGTCTGCAATGATTTATTAACCACTGCTTTAAGCAGCATGTACAATGACAATTGCTCTGATATGTAAAATGACTTCAGTACTTCCTTATTGCCATGTATGTGGCAGTAAAACACATAGAAAGCTGCCAGAAACTCCTGAAAGCTGAGATGAATGAAGCTGTAGACTTTCCTCTGATGAATCACAGATTCCTGCTTAAAGATCTGAGTGCAAATCCCAGAATACACTGATGCTTCAGTGGACGTCTATGCCAGCTCTCAGTCAGGTCCTCTTCATAGAACATCACATTGCCCTTCATCAGCTGATTGTAAGCCACTTCAGCAAGTTTCAAAATCACTTCTCTGTTGGACTGCAGGAGTTTCTCTGGATTGCTCTCTTCATACTTCTGGTTCCTCATGTTGATCTGAATCAGCAGAAAGTGGATGTACATTTCAGTCAGAGTTTGAGGGATTTTTGAATTGATATCTTGTTTCAGGATATTCTGAAGCACAGTGGATGAGACCCAACAGAAAGCGGGATGTGGCACATGATGTGAGACTTCTTGATCTTTTAATGTGTGAGATGATTCTGCTGGCTTGGCGCTCATCACTGATTCTCTTCCTGAAATATTCCTCCTTCTGAGGGTCATTGAATCCCTGAATCTCTGTCACACGGTTGATGTAGTTAGAGGGGATCTGATTGGCTGCTGCTGGTCTGGAGGTGATCCAGATAAGAGCAGAGGGAGCAGATCTCCTCTGATAAGGTTTGACATCAACACATCCACTGATGAAGTCTCATTTATATCAGAAACTTTCTGAGCATCTGAAAACTTCAGTGAAATTCTGCTTTCGTCCAGACCATCAAAGATGAACACAACTTTACACTCATAAATCTGTGAGTTCAGATCTTGAAGTTCAGGATGAAAGTCCAGCAGAAGTCTCGAAGACTGTACTCATCATCTTTAATCAAGTTCAGCTCTCGAAATGGAAGCACAAACATGAAATCTACATCCTGATTGGCTTTTCCCTCTGCCCAGTCCAGAGCGAATTTCTGCACAGAGACCGTTTTCCAATTCCAGCGATGCCTTTAGTAAGAACAGTCTTTATTTGGTCTTTCTCCTCTCCTCCTGGTTTAGATGAGAGTTTAAAGATGTCACTGCAGTAGATTGAAGTGTCTTGTTTTCTGGTTGTTCTCTCCAACTGTAAAACCTCATGTTCTTCATTCACCCCTTCTCTCTCTCCCTCAATGATGTAGAGCTGTGTGTAGATGGTGTTCAGGAGGATTTCATTCTCTTGTCGTTTGATTCCCTCAAAAGCTCATTCTTGTTCTTCATTATGGTTTTGTGAATGGTTTCAAATGTTTTAATGGCAACTTCATTTTCCCCACTGCAGGCCCATAAAAGGAGAAAGCAATTAGAGCATTTTGTCTACATTTCACATCACACAGAACACTGCTTGATCCACTGAATTTGTAGTCTTTCTAGACAGGCAATTGTCTATGTTACAAATGTTCAAAAATGCACTCATACATCTTGAATTTTGTGGGCATTTTTATTCATTTATGGTGGCATTTGCAACCTTACGTGAAGCTGTTTTACACCAGCTTGCTTGTTGTTATGCTTGTTGGAGGATTAATGCTGAAGATAGGCTAGCATTTTTTAATGATTTAATTTTATAGCAGTGACAAACACATTGCTATTTGGCTGTCACCAATGAAGACCGATCAGGAAGATGAGGATGCTGCTCGATTTGTGTGTGTTAAATGTGTCAGCTTTCACTGTCACTCATTGTGAAGGCTGTGCCATCTGGAGGTAACATTTGTAAAACAGGCACATATCTAGTCAAAGGCCAAACTGAAAGGTGCTTGAGTAACCCTTGGGATCTATCTATGCATGTGCATGGCCTTAGATAAAAAAAATTTTTTTTATTATAATGAATACCTAATATTGCATGTTTGTGACAGATATCCACTCAGTTGTGTTTGAAACACAAAACAAAAAATGAACCTCTCTTTTTCTCCTAGAGGTACAGAGAAACTACTGAAAAATAATCTCACGTGGCTTCAGGATTCACAGCCTCGGTTCTGAAATTAGTGGGTGGATCCAATAAATTAGTTGTGTCCTTTCTCCTATCATAGCGACATTCTTTAGCAGGAGAGTTATGCTTCATATCCATGATTTCAGATGCTTTTCTGAAAACATATGACACAGTACAAAAACTGCACTGCGGCAAATAAAGGCAACTTTACATAGGCATACAAATATGACTGCAAAATGTTTATTTAAACAGCTACGGTTCTAACAGAAAACTTAATGTAAGTGTTTTTATTTTCTTTTTTTTAGAAACACTTGGAATAAAAACAGAAAAAAATTGGCATCCTCTTTTCTCCTAGATATCCAGAGATCAGACAAAGCAATCATATTGTTTCTTATGTCTATCTGATGTCTCAGGTTCTTGTCTCCAATACTGGAAAATATATCTTACATGGCTCCAGGATTCACAGCTCCAGTTCTGAAATGATTTGGTAGATCCATTGAATTTGTAGTCTTTATAGACACACAACTGGGACATGGTGCATCTCCCTCCCTCTCTGCTCTCATAGCGAGCTTTTTAGCAGGAGAGTCCTCCTCCATATCCATGATTTCAGACAAGTCTTTAGAAACATAAATGAGACAGAATTAGGAACATTAGCTTCTTCCAATAAAGGCTATTGTGAAATTTTAACATTTTATGTTATTTAAGGATTTGGAAGTTATTATTCATATTTTATTACATCTAGACTCTGTACTACTGTAATTCAGTGTATTGTTTCTTATGCCTCATTATCACAAAATTAGGATGGTATAGCAGTGGAGAAAAACATGAAACAAATGATAGAAATTTAAATGTTGTTACTAAATGTTTAAGTTTAGATATTTGATAGACAATGCATGAACCTGAAATATGTGAATAACTAGTTAATTATATGGTCACACTTTATTTTAAGGTCCAATTCTTGCTGTTAACAAACCATTAACTCGACTTTTTGCCTCAAACTCCTAATTTGCTGCTTATTAATAATTAGTATATGTAGTTGTTAAGTTTAAGTATAGACCAAGCGCTACTTTCGTATCGAAGCAGGTGGCGCATGCCTTAGGGGAAAACAAAGCGATTCCCCTGATACAGAACTCGCTCTAGATTGTCTAGATCTGCAAAGTAACTGAAGAACAAAACAACATGCCCAAAAGTTGTTGCGTGGTGAGCTGCACCTCAAATGTTTTTAAAAACCCTGGTTTAAAATTTATACCTTTACCATGCCAAATAAAACAAGCAGAAAGAAGAATGTTATGGCTTCAGGCGATAAAGAGGGAAGCACCAGATGGAGGGTTATGGGACCCAAAGACCCCTCACACATATGTATGTGGGAAACATTTCATAACAGGTGAGCCGATTATTTCATTAATTCAACCCCCAAACTATCTGTATACATGAAGTAGTGTACTTGCTAGTTACTGGCTTAATTTTTGTTACCATACCAACTAAGCCAGTTAGTGCTAGCTAGCATCTAGCTATGGCTAGGCAGCTAGGATACGCCTAGGGTGTATACCAGAGTTTTTATACCATATCCATGTACTGAAACAGTATTTTACAATGTTAAACCAATTCCAGGAAGCCATGTTAAAGAACCCTGCACCCGGATTTTGTGCCCACAATATTTCCTCACGCACTGTGTCAGACCCAAACCAGAAATTAAATAGGTATAAACAGCCAGGAAGCGTGAGCAGACATCACCCCTTCTAAAAGCAAGGTGGCAAAAGCGACTGCTGTGAGCCAAGATCTACTGTACCTACAAGTAAGTTTAATGACATGCACTGCGTTGAGATTGTATTAAGATGGTCAGGCTAAAGCTGGATTGGGGTTAGATGTGGGGCTAAAGCAACTTATTCTTCTCGTTAGTTCTCGATGAAGACCATTGCCCAGTTGACACGATGATGCTGCGATGTCCCTGATGAAATCGTGGAGTCAAGGAACTGCCTGTCATCTTATTCTTTGGAGGAAAATGATGGAAAGTGCCGACAGATGACTGGACTCAGCTGGGCGATGTTTTGAGCCTATTTACATTTCTTAACCAGTTTGTGAAGAGGCGAGGCTACATCTCCCTTCCACCGGGACCAGCTGTTTATTACACTGATAAAACTCGTCAAAACCCATCCTTTTTTTCTTAAGTCACGTTCTGAAAATGCCTCAAACAACTGTCAGGCAATTTTTTATCCGATGGCTTGACCTAATGTATGGGAAAATTTCCTTTTTAGTTCACTGGCCTGATAGGGAATGTTTTTCAATGATACCTCCAGAAATGAAGGCCCAGTTCCCACGACTCACAGCAATCATAGATTGTTTTGAAATAAGGACAGAGTACCCCAGCAACCTTAAAGCTAGGTGAGTGTCACAAGAAATGTCTACACACTCTCACATCCCATATTGAAATAAAGACTAGATGTCATTGCTATTATGTATCCTTTCTTAGAGCAAAATCATACTCTAACTACAAGAAATGGACAACAGTGAAATATTTAATAGCATGCAGTCCATCTGGCAGCATTACATTTTTGTCAAATGGATGGGAGGAAGGGCCTCTGATGTGCACATTGTTCGACAGTCAGGATTCCTGTCCTCAATGTACCATTCTCCAGGTGATCAGGTAAAATTGGAATTACGTGTATCTCAACATATCATTTGATTAGGGTGTCATCTCTGGTGAGAAAGCAGAACATAGATGATACAATGCAATATTATGGTGGATTTTATTTATCTCTAGATATTGGCAGACAGGGGTTTACACTCAGGATGACTTTGCCCTCCTCGGTGTCGAGCTGCTAACACCATCGTTCACGAAAGGAAGGAAGCAGTTACCTGGGAGAGAGGTGGAAATGTCTCGTAGGAAGTCAAACATCCGATTCATATTGGTAAGTAAAACTAGATTATTGTAATGCCGTTTTATTTGAAAAGTCAATGTACATGTCACATATATAATTATCAGTTTTCAAATAGAATTTGTGTAGTATTTATTTTGTTTTCATGAGCTGGTTAAAGAGGTTAAATAATACATTATATATATATATAATGTTAAAACCTATATCAACATATATGTAGAGATATGTATATGTGATAGCAATATATTGTCTTATATGTAGCATATGACGTCCACTAGTGATACAGGAACATATATGTCATATATTACATTTCCATATGGGTTTTTTGTTGTTGTTGTCCTTACAGAGCGGGTGATTGGTGTGCTGAAAGGTGCTTTCACATCCTTGCGGTCCACTCCCTGCTGTCTGGTTCAGTCTCTACGGGACAAAACCAAGGGCAAGCAACAGTTGACAAACTTGTAAATGTTTGTGCAGCACTTGTAAACATGGCACAAAGTATTATTAAATAAATGCTAAAACATGTTCAATAGTGTCTCTATTTTTTTATAGATTTAAAAAGATTATTATTTTTCTCACCTCACTTTGTAGCACTGTTGTCATCAATCTGGGTGAATGTGTTTCGCCAAAATCTGCTGATCCGTCCACCATTCCGTTAATGAATTCATCATCTTTTAAGATTCTAAAGATGGTGGTCTGCTGTGGGGTCAAGTAACAAAGTCTGCATACTGCTGACACACAAACATTTGCAGCTGAACCTTTGGCAAGGAGGAAGGGGAAAGAAAGTATTATTAAAATGTGCCTTCAGTATTTGTTAAGAGAATGTCACAATTTTGTGTATAGCTTTGCCTTTGCAGAGTAAACTGTACCTGAGTGTAGTAAGCATGGTTAGGCTTCAAAGAAAACAATGTGGAAAGGTGCCCTTTCTCATCATCTGTCCAGCTAACTGACTGCTGACCTGCCCACTTATCTGGACACTTTACCTCCACCACACCCTTGCTGCAACAATCGCATGACACATAGGCATCCACATGATCAGTGGTGCACGAAGTACACAAATCAAGTACTTGAGTAAAAGTACAGATACATATAATAAAATGTTACTCCAGTAAAAGTAAAAGTACTCCTTTTCAATTTTACTCGAGTGAAAGTACAAAAGTACTCTATTTTTTATGTACTTAAGTAAAAAAGTACTGACAGATATATTTATTTTGCAATTTTATATAGGACATATTTAATTTTATATTAGCACATTTTTTTTTTTTATAATCCTACTGCGAAAATACCTGGAATTTTCCCAAAATAACCACTATATGGAGTCAAGATATATTTTGTTATTGATATGTACTCGTTGGCTGAGTGATGTAGTAATGTTCACTGTGAAGCTTACACTGTGATACCTGAGAGAAAACAGATTGTGACCCTGGACCACAAAACCACTCATAAGGGTCAGTTTTTCAAAATTGAGATTTATGCATCATCCAAGCTGAATAAATAAGCTTTCCATTAATGTTTTGTTTGTTAGGAAAGGATGATATTTGTCTGAGATGCAACTATTTGAAAATCTGGATCTGAGGGTGCAAAAAAATCTAAACATCACCTTTAAACTTGTCTAAATGAAGTTCTTAGCAATGCATATTACTAATCAAAAAATAAGTTTTGATATATTTACAGTAGGAAATTTACAAAATATCTTCATGGAACATGATCTTTACTTAATATCCTAATAATATTTGCAATAAAAGAAAATGAGTCATTTTGACACATACAATGTATTTTTGGCTTTTGGTACAAATATACTCCAGCTACTTAAGACTGTTTTTGTGCTCCAGGGTCACATCTGACCATCAGATTTTCACCAGTAAGAAAAAAAGTGTTTTAAAATTTGTAGTTTTGCAGAACATTACATTTATATATGACATGAGAATAAGGCCTGAAGTTAGGAAGAACATTTTAAGGAAAATATAATTACATTTTCATAATGATTTTTTCTTCAAAACACCCTGGCCAAATACTCCCAGAGGGCATCACTTCCACTTTAATAATTACTGTAGTGACCATGTTCTGAACATCACAGCCTTTCTTTTCCCCAGATATAATCTATCTAGGTGGTTGAATAAAAATATTTGGACTTTTTTTTTTTTTTTTTTTAAATAACCTCAATTTAGCACCAGCAAGCTTGTTAGCTAGACAGTTAGCATCAGCTACCAATATTTACTTATTTTCAGTATGGTTATGAATAAACATTCATATCTGTCTACTTGGTGGTTAATTCAAACAATATAAACGTTTATACCTTTATACTGTTGATAAACAATATAAAAACAGACGTCACATAGGGCTAAATGCGTAACATTTTAATAGAACTGTTAATGTTATGGCAGCGGGAATTTGAACGTGCATTAGTTATATTTAATCTGTGTTATTTTAATGTTTTATTTTTTGACCTAAGAGGCACAGATGCTGATGTGTTTGCATTCAAGCATTTCAGTGGGCTTAAATAGATCACCCTTTACAGCAGATTTAGTTCACAAACAAATGACAATTTTGACCTAAATATGATTTTCAGTCACAATAATTAATCTCAAAATTCGACATTAGTAACTTATTTTAGCAGCATCAGTCGCGCGCTCACACAAGATCTCCCGGTTCTTATTTGTGAATTGAGTTCACTAGAGACTCGCACTAAACGGTTCATTTGAATCAGTGAGTTGTAGACTCTAGAACAGCTGCAATCGGATAATTCTAATTCGCGAATGAATCGTTTGGTGCGATTTGTGAACCGATTTAAAAGGTTCATTGAAAAGAATCAGTTCGTTCTTGAATCAGAAACCGCTTCTGCGTGCCAAAACACGTGATATATTATAAGGAGTAACGATATGTTTTATGAAATGTAGTGAAGTAAAAGTACGATCTTATGCTTTGGAATGTAGTGAAGTAAAAGTAAAAGTTACTCAAAATAAAACTACTCCAGTAAAGTTCAGATGCTTGAAAATGTACTTAAGTACAGTAACGAAGTAAAGCTACTCCGTTACTGTCCACCACTGCACATGATGCACCAAAGTGTCTTTCATGGCTGATTCTAAAGCCTGATCTGTCCACTCTTAATCCTTCATGCACTTTGCATACATCTTCAGTTACCAATATGTTGGTAGATAATTGGTCAGTGGCTGGGCCAATGCCCAGTGCATATTTGTAGGTCTCTAGGGCATGTTTTCATTGTCTCTTCCCACTTAAGGTAAGGACTATTTATGTTTTTAGCCTCTGACATGATTGTTCTGATTACAGTGTTTGAGGGTTTCTCTTGATTAGTGTGAAGAACAGTGTGAGCAGGCGAGCTGGTGATTCTTCCCTACTCTGTGCCTGCGCCAGGCCTTACAGGCTGCCTGCATTACAGTCTCTGCCTCCACTCTGTCTGCCTCTTCCTTGGTAAAGGTTAGTGTTTCAAACCATGAGGAGTGGTGTGGTGTGGAGCCTGCATATTTACTGAAAGTACTCAGCACCACAGGACATTCACCTGTCTCGGTGTAGCATTTGTAAAATTGTGATTGTTGGCTTGCTGAGGCTTTGGGGATGGGTCTTTTGACCTTACCTACAACCTCCTGCCTCCAAAATCTATTGAGCAGATTTCTGATGGCTCAACTTTTTTGTAGAAACAGAGTTCCATTGGCAGGCTATACTGGTACTTACAGTGGTGGTGATGCCCAGAGGACTGAGGCTTTCAATTTATACAGAACTGCACCCACATGGGAACAGCTTTCACTATTTTCCACAGCTACCCAGGTATTGTGGGGCTTGCTAGTCACCCTCCAAGAAGGTTTAACACTGCTTTTAAAACAAAGCACTTGTCTGTTTTTATGTGTAAAACAGCCTGGACCAACCACTGACAAAAACTTATGGGCCTCCAGGGACCTTTTGTTTTCATTGTTTCTGATGTGTACAGGCCTGTCAGACACAATTTCAAACAGACATTGTTTAGTCCTAGCCTGCCACTATTTCAACCGTAAAATCAGTTAACAGCCAAGGTAGCGTGCCTAATGAGAGCTAACGTTAATCCGTAGCTGCTAGCAGCTTCAGTATTTCTAACTAGTATAACTAGTCAACAACAAAACTGTCAATAGCTTAAATCAAGTGAAATATGATCCAAGTAAACTACCGACTCCTCTTGAAATGGCCTCATCGTCCAGTTTATCATACTGTGAGTGTGTTAATGACAAAAATAGGCTACTTACTTGGTGATTCCACGAGATAATAGTAGATGTCTGGATAGTCCATATTTGGCCACTGCGTGCGGTCATTAATACAGTTTTCGACCATTTCAAAGGGACACCTCTGTAACCCATGTATCCAGTAGCTTCTTTAAATACCGCTCACGGTCCTCGCGGCGTAAGAGAGTGTGTATGTTTGTGCCATTTTTGCTATCAAGAAACTAGAGCGAGTTCTGTATCAGGGGAATCCGTTTGTTTTCCCCAAAGAGGCGTTACACTTCGATGGCTAAAAGTAGCGTTGGTCTATGGGGTAGGATTATGGATGTAGAATATGGTCATGCAGAATATGTGCTTTATAAGTAGCCTACTAATAAACAGCCAATATGTTAATATTAGGCATGCTAATAAGCAACTAGTAAATCGTGAGAATTGGTCCCTATACTAAAGTGTTATCAAATACATATTTAATATGTGAAATATAAAAATATATATTATACTCCTTATCTTGTTTGCATATTGAAATTGATTCATTCTTTGCTGTTTGAGAGTTCAAAGTCCATCAAGACAACAATAACCTACAGGAAACTGATGGCTATGTGTCATAATTTTTAATCCTTGACAAAATGTTGTGGGTGAATTACTCTTTAATCTCTGACAGCTCCAAAACAGGTTAGTACCACAACAAACAACCAATAACAAACTGAATGGTGCTTGCCTCATTCAATATTAACACAATCATAAATTTTTACATAAAGTATTTCTTTTAAGTTTGGGGTAAAATTCTAAATGTCAAAGAGTGGCAGAAAGCATGTTAAATTTTGTGAAGAACATACTGTTCTTAACCATTTTAATCTCATCCCATATGGTCCAAAGAATCTGTTCAGGACAAACTGGATGATATATTCAAATATTCAACCTATATATCACACTAACTGACTGAGACAAGCCCAGTATTTAAACAGATAACGTAAATGTACAATATGAAACCAAGAAACCTGAATATATTAACATGGTCTGACCACACCCCAAATGTCAAGATATGTGCCTTTTACATGAAGTGGCTCATTCCGTAGGCTATATTTGTCTAACCTGTCATTATTACATCTATTAATCTAAAAGCTACAGAGCAATTTAGAGATGGCAGCCCTTAAAAAAAATGAACCATGGTTTACAACTAATGAAACCAGAAAACCACAGTTAATATAGTTAGTCCAAGGTTACCAAATGTTTTTGCTATACCAACCAGTTTAACTATGGTATTTGTAGTAAAACTGCTGTCAGTGTTCTTACTGTTAATCCAAGAAAGTAAAAGAGAGAAAATCACTCACTGCTCTTGACTGAATTACTTTGTGATTTTAACAAGAATTAATATGTATTTTAATATAGCGAGGACTATGCAATGCTATTTTATATTTGATTATTCTGTTCCTGTTCTTGAACACCTTGGAAAAACTTAAACTTTGATTCATTTGTCTCTTTATTCTATTTATTAATTTGTGCCATTTACACAATTTTAAACAGGGCCCGTGGGTAAAACCTGCACGGGTCCCTGCAAACCCCAGCTATGGTCCTGGGCCTAGGCCTACATATAAGAAAATTGACTGGATATCCATGATAGATACCTATTGCAGCTGTCCGAGCAGTGAAGATTAAATGTAGATAGGGAATTAAGTTTAGATCTGCTGATGTTACAGCTCGTTATTACGGAGCCGGAGGTCACCTGTAGGAGAAAAAAAAATCTGTGCCGACGGTTTTGCAATCCGTCCCGACGGTTTTGCAGTCCGTCCCCTCGGTTTATAAATCGTAGTCACGAATTCTTAAACTGTTCCCTCGGTTTAACAAATTGTGCCCACGGTTAATAAACCATACCCACGAGTTTCCAATCCGTGCGCTCAGATTTTGTAAACCGTATCCTCGGTTTTGAATCACGTACCCACAAATTAATAATCCGTGCTGCGCTTGCAATCGTTCCCTCGATTTGTAAACTCACGGATTTGTGGCCCCACCTCACCGGCAGATTCAGTTCTGTTTATTAAACATTATTTTTCATACTAGCCTATGGGACCATGATCCGCACTCATAAATAGTCTTCTTTAGCGTTTATTTTACATTAATCACCAATAGGATAAGACACCGCCCCGTGTTTTATAAACTAAAATAAACGCTAAAAAGAAGAATAAAATTTCTGGGATCGGATTCAAGAACCTACGGTTTACAAAATCTGAATTACACGGAATTACAAAATCGAAGAATTCGTGAGTACGGATTATAAACTGAGGGCACGGACTGCAAAATTGTGGCACGGATTATATTTTTCTTCTCCTACAGGTGACCTCCGTGTCTCGATCGTTTCCATTTTACAGCACTTGTGCATTATATAACCAGATGAGATTCGTCATCGCTGAAACGCTGAGTTTGCTCATTTCGCGTGCTTACTGACTGACCCACGTCCCAATGTGCAAACTATCCACCCTATCTCGCCTAAATATTGAAAATTACTAAAACCGAAAGAAGACGATGCGAGCATGGATGGCTAAAAAGCACAATAAACATCATAAAACAATAAGGAAATGTAAACAAACATGTCTTGTTACATGTCTCAATCCTGTCAATCTTTATAAAGAGTAATCGAGAACAGATTAGAATACAACATTTGTACATACTCGAAAGTTTACATCCTTACTGAATCTGCAAAATGAGAATCAATTTTAACAAAATAACATAGATGATGAAAAAAAATGCCGTTTCACCGCCTGTCGTTACGCCTGGGATGGGCAGATCAACACTGGAACGTTAGCTTATTCCCACAACGTACAGCAAAAACTAGGGAGCATGACTTTGCTCCCTTACCTTACATTTATAAAGCGCAAAACATAATCCACACGAGCCAACTCGATAAATTTAATGACATGCATAGAAGATTTGAAAAGACAACCCGTTTTTAGCATATTTCAACATAAACAAACATCGCTAGACAGGTAATGAACACATCTAATTAACATTTATAATTAATATTCAGCTGAAATGTTGTAAGAACTTATAACAGAACGATGTGTTTAAAGAGAATAAAAAATAAAATCAAAAAGAGATCGTCCCTGCCTGTTGTTTATAATTCTAGCGATGACGTTCTACCATGTTTTCCGTTGACGTTGTACGTAATCTCGTCACTGGAATTCGAGTGAACACTGTCCCAACCTGCAGTGAGTCAGGGAACTTACCAGTGACCGTGCTCATGTAAGTTACACGATCTACTGTTTCACGAGCTCGGGAGCTGCTTGAGACGCACCTATAGTCGACACACTAGTGCTTCGAAACAGTGTTCCAGAGCATTGCTTGAAATGAGGCTGTCCCGTGACCTGTGAAAACAAAGCTTAGAGAACAGATCAGTGGGCTTACCTCACTGACACGTCACGCTAGGCTAAATGACACAGTTGGTGCAGGGAATTTTTATCGAGCACCAGATGGCGGGGTAGAGCACTGTGTCAGAAGTTTTGAAGCATCAACGCAGTTTGTTGTTAAAGCCTCACAGCTTCAAAAGCCTCGGTCAGCACATCCCTAGTTAGGCCTAGGTGTAGCACACGTTTACTACGTTTTACTTTCGATTGTGGAAGTGCATACACGTGGGAGCTGGTTTCTCATTGGCTAGTGAGGTTTAGTTATATTTTAAATCCTAAAGTTATAGTTAAAAACTAAATTCAAATGAAACTATTACAGCTGGAAATTAAGGTTAAAAAGGATAACGAATAGAAAAGAAAAGCACCACTAGATGGCGCCCTAGCTCTGTTAAATTAGAGTTCACCGTCTGTTTACTAATCACTAATAACACTTCTGTACGTTTTTGTAGCACACTTGCTGTGCACCTACAGCCAGCAGATGCTGCTCTCAGTCTGAATGTGCGATATTCATATTTATATTACATGCATTTTAGATTCTGTATTGCTTGCCCTGTGTCACTGCAATTATAGACTGCAGGGATTGACTGACAGCTTTCCGCGTGACGAACCACTTCCCACAGAGCTCCAGTGTGGCATGACTCACAGCCTATGAGTTCAATATTCAGACGTGAGCAATAACTCTACATGCTTATCAATAATGCACGCGACCTGTGAGTCACACACAGCGCATGTGCGTGTTTCTGGTCTGGATATGAGCTACTTTGAAGTATAAGACTGCTGATAGAAGACCAGTAGGTAACTAAATGAAATACATGCATATATGCATACATACATATTAAGCGCTGTTATTTTGTGGAAACTTTAAACAGTTTCTCGGGTCATGTGCTCATTCACACACACACACACCCACACATTTGATTCAACAATGATGCATTAAATTGATCAATAGTCTTTTACAAATACAAGTTATTAATATAACAATTACAAATTGCTATTACTACTACAAACTAATATTGTTCTTTTGAACTCTCTATTCTTTAAACAATTTTAAAAATACATATTATCCAAGAAAATGTTAAGCAGCACAGCTGATAATAAGAAGAGATGTTTATATTTATTTTTATTTTTAGCCAATCAGCATATTAGAATGATTTCTGAAGGATCACTGAAAACTGCAGTAATGATGCTGAAAATTCAGCTTTAATCACAGGAATAAAATACATTTTAAATATATTAAAAGTTAATCAGCTATTATAAATTGTTATAATATTTCACAATAGTTTTTTTTTCATTAGATTCCTCAGTAAACTTTTAGGAGTTCAGTCATATAGATTTGTTAACTTCAAAACTTACAGACATGGACTAAAAGCCCCAAAATTTTAATATAGATTTAACGATGTTACAAAACAACATTTTGTAGAAGCACATGGTTTTCAGTGACAAAAATTGTACAAATACCGGTTCAGTGCTGCTGTATCAGACTGCACACTGCTCTGTGAGGCCTCATGGCAGTTTGTGAGTAATGATGAAGCAAAGCGTGTCACTTCCTGTGTGCTACTCAATGGGTCAGATGGGTGACAATGACAAATCCCATTCTACAGATCCAAACAAACACATTCACACCTCTCTCTACTTTCGGTCTAACACCGGTGTCGAGACTTGGCGTAGTTTTCAGTGTTTCTTCACACATTAGCAAGATGTCCCTGATGAACTGGAAAAACAGCAAGAGAAGCTAACAAGGTGTTTTTTTCTGTTTTTTAGAACATGAATGTGCTGAGTGCTGTCTCGGTTCATGACGTCAAATGACACCTCCGCTCATGTGTGAGGCTGGTTTGTCACTAAATGCAAAAAAAATTAACAGATACATTTTCTTGTCCATCGTATTTATCTGTCCATGTGATGAGCCGAAGTGCGCTTGGTGAACATGGCGTGTGGTGTTTGTGAAAAATAACCCTTTCTGGGATCCAATATCAGTACAGGCGCCATCCGTTGAAGGACAGACAAGGATGTTAGAGATACTCAAAATGAGAAATCTTTTACAATGCAAACTCGTTATTTAAAGTAATTTGTGTTTGTTAATGGTAAAAACATTAATGTCAATGCTGCTGATTTTCATCAAAAATTTGAATTTAGTGACTCATGTAACCATCAAGTAAAAGTTAGAAAATGAATTTGTCATGGGATTCACATGAAAACTAAATAACTTCCTGTTGATTACACTAAACTTTTAGGTAGTTTTAAATTTTTTAATTTCTAATATGTGACCTGGACCACAAAAGCAGTCATAGGGTCAGTTTTTCTTTAAATATATGATATGAAATAGGCTTATATATGATATGAAAGCTGAATAATAAGGCTTTCCATTGATGTATGGTTTTGATAGGATATAGGACAATATTTGGCTGAGATAGGCCTACAACTATTTGAAAATCTGCAATCTGAGGTTGCAAAAAAAAAAAAAAATTCTCAATATTGAGAAAATCGTCTTTGAAGTTGTCCAAATTAAGTTCTTAGCAATGCATGGCTATTACTAATCAAAATAATTTTTTTGATATATTTATGGTAGGAAATTACAAAATATCTTCATGGAACATGATCTTTACTTAATATCCTAATGATTTTTGTCATAAAAGAAAAATCGATAATTTTGACCTATTCAGTGTATTGTTGGCTATTGCTACAAATATACTCGTTATGACTACTTATGACTGGTTTTGTGCTCCAGGGTCACATATTAGTCATATTTTCAAGAATTACATTTTATACAAACTATTTTATTTACAAAGAATGTTGCCATTTTCATAAGACTTTCATATTTAATGTATAGAAAGTGTGTGTATTTTGAACCAACACACACAGGACAAAATCACTTGAAAACATTTCCCAAAAGGTACACAGTTAATATTTACAGTATTAGATAATTGATATTTACAGTAAGATCATTTTTATTTATGTATTATAATAATATTACTTGTGGAACCATTATTTGAACAGAAAGCCAAAACTGACACACTTTACTAACTGACACAAGTCTCATATTCTATTCAATTTCATGGTGTCCCTAAATAGATCAGTTGAGTACACTTACTTGATCTTAAGAAGTGCTAATATATCCTGTGGCTCAGTGGTAGAGCATTGTGTTATCAGCGTAAAGGTTGTGGGTTCAATTCCCATGGAACACATTAGATAAAAAATGTTAGCCTGAATGCACTGTAAGTTGCTTTGGATAAAAGCATCTGCTAAATGCATAAATGTAAATCATTTTAGTAGCCTATATTAAGTAAAAAAAAAATAGTGCAGCACTTTAAGTAGGCTACATTATGGAAGTGTACTTTGTTAAACCTGGGATATGTAAGTAAATAAACTACATAGATTTACATTTTGTATATGAAGCACACAACTATTTCAGACTCTGGTTTACCAATTTAGCATGCGCAATCTTTCCTGTAGCTCAGCTGCTAGCAGATGGTGTTAGCGATAGCAAGATCATGGGTTTGATTCCCAGGGAACACATAAACTGATATAATGCTTTGAATGCACAGTACAGAGCTGACTGGATGATTTTGTATTTTTAATTAGAAATACAAAAATACTTTTAAATATACTGTTAAAGCCAGTCAGTTTGGCTATTATGAATGACAGATGATGCATAAAGGAAAAGACAAGCGTGTGATGTGAAACTCACATCAGTGCGCTGAGTAGATGTGATTCACGCTCATTACAGTCCAACAGGATACAGACTCATCGAGCTCCTCTCTCACAACAGCCTGCGTTATGATACTGCCAACACACACATCTGAAATGCTTCAGGGAATCAGTGTGAGCTGTCAATCTTCAACAGGCACCCCAGGTGTCCTTTAAAAGAACAGTCCACTCATGAATGAAGGACACTATCATCATTTACTGTATCAAATGACTTCACTAATGTTAAATGATGTCATGTTAACAGAATCCTGATCATTGTCAAAAGTGAAATAAATAATAATAATACATTTGTTTTTTTTTTAAAAGTCATGTTTAAAAAAAAAAAGTCATGTTTTTTACAGTCCACCATCCTTTGCTGACTAATTTCCGGCTTTATTCAGAATATATATGCAAAATAATGCGTAGACGCCTGACAGCTGTGCGAAGCGAGGTGAAACTCAAGCGAAGCGGAGTGTTTTGCATAAATCATGCAAATTTCTTTGTAATAATTGTGTTTTCTTCCTTTTTCTGTCTCATTTTGCTCATTTTCCCCTCAGTTCGGTCAACAGGAAATGAGTCAGTGTCGCTCTTACATTTCTGCTCACATTTCATTCAGTTCTGACTCTGAGAGGTAAAATAGTTTGATTTAAACTGACGGATTTACCCAATAAGTGTGTGTGCTATGTATTTTTAACGTACTACTACGCTGTTAGCTTAGCAACATGCTAATGCCAGACTCCACTGAATCAATTGAGAATTGAGCCTTAAATACAGTAGATATGACTTGTGAGCATTATTAATATAAACCGACTAGCTTTACTAGCCTCTAGCTTTTGCTTTGTGTGTGTGTGTGTGTGTGTGTGTGTGTGTGTTGTGCATTTAAGGCCTCTGTATTTGCTGTCATCAAATCAGTTCTCCTGTTGTCATTGTCACTTCCATTTCAGTGTAATCTTCTATTGAGCGGGTTTGTGTGTCATATGTGTGCATGCTATGTCTTTTGATTCAGTCTTCTTGCATATGTATATGTTTGTTATGTATCTGAAGGAAATAGCAAGCTGACTGGGAATTGTTTTTCTGTAGTTTTAACTCGCCATTGGTCCAAATTTTGAAGATCGTCCAGCGTTTAGCACGCTTTCGACCGATAGCCATCCCACATCGCAGCTCTTTCTCACACACAGACACAGTTTGTGAGATGACACGATGCGTTTTGGGTGTGCGTCATCATTTTTGAAAATTCACACATCCACAACACGTAACTGTTTGACGTGGAGGGACGTGGAAATAGAGCAGCGTTCATTGTTGTTTCTGTGTGAGTATTGTGTGTTGTGATTGTCTCTGCTGTTCACACAATCCAGGTACTGATGCTTTTGAAGCATTTTACCAGGTGAAAACTGGCAGTGACTCACAAACACACTGGCTTTGTTCCAGAAGTTGCCTACCTAGGCACCATAGGTGCTCTTGACACAAATATTTTCAGAAAGCAGACAGCATAATTATGTAAGACCCAGCACTTTGACCAGAATTCAAAAGCAGCTCTGCATTATCATGGAGACGCCAATCCCAGAATGCATTGCAAAAAATGAAAGTGGCGGATGACGCAACAGAAATATTACTGTTAACAAATAGAAAAACTATTAACAGTAATTTTGTTAAGTGAAATAAAGATGGAATTAAAATATAAATTTACATTATAGAAACAATTAAAACTTAAAAACTGAAATTTTATTTTTAATCTAACCTTTAGTTTTGTATTTTTTTTTAAATAGCACTCGGTGGAACAAATTTATTTAAATAAATAAATACAATTTAATTTAGGATCCAGTTCATAAATACAGTATCTTAAAACAATTATAAATATATGCAATAGTTATACATAAAATTATTAATTCTATAAATAAAATAATGTACTATAAACTATTTAAATAGGGTATATTCATATAAACACAAACAAAGACATAAATATAAGCATAAACTCTTATGCAAAATTATAAATTAATTCTGAAATGGTATAAGAAATGAATAGACTATAAAATAACAACACCTGAAATATATTTAAAGAAAAAATATATAAATATAAACAATAGTTATTATTACAGATTAATTAAATAATGATATAAATAAAAATTATTTTTATTCAAAATATATCTATTCAAATATACAACACCTAAAGTATATTAAAAATAAACAAAAATAAATAGAAACAATAACTGTATACAAAGGTCTGTTAAATAGCAGTTATTTGAGAAAAGTTGCAAAAAAAGAAAAAAAAATAATAATTGTGCATGTTTTTCCAGTGTTTGTATTATCTTATGTATTGTGGATATTGTCCCTATATCATACCTCGTTGCAGACACATCAGGGCCCTCTGTGACAATCAATATGCCTGCAGGACGGATTGTGCCCTGATGTAGATTGTTCCATTTCAGTTAATCCAATTAGAATACTGCCTTAGAAGACCGCTGCCAATGAGGTAGCAGACAGCACGGCAGCTCACTAGGCTTCAGAGTCACTCATACAGTATGTGTTCGATACATGGAGAAACTCAGATGTCGTCACACCCGCACATAATGGGTCAGAGTCCTTGTAGCGCAGTGTAATAACAATGGACAGACGCCAAAAATGAATCACCCGGCCTCCTTCTAAACATGTCAGTCTGCTGTGTGTCAGCAACAAAAATTCAGTTTGGGAGAAATATATTATTACCCTTAATGCCACTTTTATGAGCAGCGATAGCAATTCACAATGCAGTAGCACATGCACTAACCGCTAAGCTAAGCTCCTTCTCCTTGATCTTGTCTACTTTCTCTCACATTCATCTTTTCCATTTTGCTCTTTTTGTCTTTATCTGAGCAAATCTGAGTGCTTTGTGTGTGTGTGTGGAGTGGAGTTGCGTCAGTGTGTGCAGTGATTATTCATTGCAACGCCTGTGTGTGGAGGTAGTGAGAGTGTTTTGTGCGATTATTCGTGTGTGTGTGCGTGTTGTCGTGGGTAGCAGGCTGATGGGCAGGATGCTGCTGCATAAACAGTGGGCTCCAGAGCCGAGCCGCTCTCTTGCGTTCCTTCCCTGGCTGGGGGCTGGACGGGGATACAGGTGCAAAAGCCCTGGCTGTTAGATCCTCCATGATCAGCTGGAGATTAGCATCACATGCTCATTATTAGTAGTGATTGATAGGACAAGCACCACTATTACTACAGATCTTAGTCAGGACGCCATATTGAATTTTATGTGGATGACAAGTGAGGTCTTTACATTGCCATGCACTGTATGAAGGTCCTAGATCACATGCATGCCTATACTTTCAACTACTTCAAAACTGTTTTGTAAAGTTTTTCTATTGAAGTTATTTTTTTCAGAAAATAGCTTTGTCAGTTGAACAACTGGTTTGTTGTTAAACAACTGTAACCATAGGGTGCAACAGTACACAAAAATATTGTTTTAAAGAAGCCCAGACCTGCTTGACTCATCATAGTAACCAATTACATGACTAGATAACGTAATCAGTATAATACTTGAATTAGATTACATTAAATATATTTAAAATACTTGTAATCCAACTACAGTTTGATTATATGATTACATAGTATTCACATGGTCACATATTTCATATGTGTATTATTTATATTTTTGTGTAATTTTACAGTTTTATGATTTAGTTACTAGTTTCATTAAAAATCACAAACCCCCTGCAGTTCTTTGTGAACCCCAATTTGGAAAACTTTGCATAATATAATTTTTAATGCACTTCATGTTGTTAATATCAACAAATAGAATATGTGATAAATGTGATAATGCTATAGGTCAAAGTAATCTAAAAGTAGTCTGATTATATTACCTGAAAATTGGAATGTAATTAAAATTGTTGTCATGTAATTAGAATCGAGATGGACTACATTTTCAAATACATAACCAGTGCTCCAGTTTTGTTTATTGTTTTCCTCAAAAGCTTAATTTCTTTTCTACTGAGAAAGAAAGACACAAACATCTTGGATGAAACTGGGGTGAGTAAATCATCAGGAACATTTTATTCTTGGAAGCTTAACTAATCCTTTAAGAGGCTCACAGCTGAACAGTTAATAAGTTGAAAGTTAATTGAAGATGAGTATGTGAATAATACTGCAGCTCTTTGATCTGAGCCAGTAGGTAACCAACCAATACACCCAAGAATTACCCAGAAAACCCTGACAGCCTAGTAGAAACCCCTAGCGTGGCATGGGAACCACCCTAAAACCCACTTGAACTTCTGAGTAACAACACAGCCACAACCCAGCTGAGGTTGTGCTCTAAAACCCATTTCTTTTCCAAAGATGTTATTTTGAACACAAAATATTTGAATGCCGAAAGTTAGCATGACGCTTAAAGCCAATTAGTTTACAACTGCAAGTATGAGGGACATGTTCTAGCCTGTCCCATGCTTCAGCAAGGAACAGACAGCTGAGTAAAAGCTTCCCACATCACACACACACTCGAAAGCAACAGATGAGAAGACATGTCTGTGGTTCATTAGTAATGACCCACTCACAGACACACCTCAGCCCCACCCTGCACACCCACTGGAGTGGAATGGGGTTTTCTAGCAGCCTAGAGTTTCATTCTCACTCTTAATGGAAAGTGTGGGTGGATTCCCTGCTTGTAATCACAAAACCTATTTTTTTTGTATGATATCCACAAAGTGTGACATGACCAGTAGAGTGGGGTGAGCTGATTAAAAAAGCTCTTTTGTTTTTGTCAAGTCCTCGAGGTCTGGCACGGACTAGCTTGCTTTACATGCCCTGAGGATGTGCATTGTTTCTGATGCCTGGTCTCGCATAGCAGCCCTTCACTGCCAGTCTAGATCTGCTTAGAGCTGTTCCCATTTCCTGCTGAACAGGAAGAGCCAGCCCCACTGGTCTTTGTCACTCAGAGAGACAGGAAGGGAAATGGCCCACAGGAAACAGCTCCCCACTGTCCGAATCATCCCACTGTACACTCACATGAACTTACTTGCACACTCTGTCCTCAGTCAGCTGCCTTATGGTAAAATACAGTGTAAAAGGAAACATGTATGTATGAATGTTAATATTTTGTGTATATATATATATATATATATATATATATATATATATACACACTCACACATACTCACTGAAATTTTATGTAGAAAAACTCCACAGAAGTTGGTAAGTAACGTTAAATGTGAAATTTTAAAGTAGAAAGACAGACATAATATTTCAAATATTTTCTAAATTTGATCATTTTTTAAAAAAATGTACAATAAAAAATAATTTTTACGTGTATGTAACTTTCTTAATGTTTAAACTAGTGCTGTCAAATCGATTAATTGCATCCAAAATTTCAAAAGTTTGTTTACATAATATCATGTGTTCTGTGTATTTTATATTATATATACAGTATATTTCATAGATTATATATATATATATATATATATATGCACTGTGTATATATATTTATATATATTAATATTATATATATAATATATATATATATATATATGCCGACATATATTATATAAACACAAACTTTTATTTTAGATTAATCACAATTAATCGATTGAGAGCACTAGTTTAAAAATATGCATGTTTTCCGTGTCCTAACTACTTGCTTCAGGCGGACACGTGACATGTGAAAAGGTATCTTTTCCATGCCAATCTGAGTTTTTGTCCTAACTAGCCATGGCAGCAACACACCTAAATGTATATTTTAGAAACGTTTCTATTTCCTGACATGCGGCTGGAAAACAACAAACATACAAACTATATGACAGTCGATGATTATGTGCTTTATTCAAAGTCAAACATGTTTAATGTGAGTTTGAATGTCATATTGCATTGCATTTATAGCCACAGTGAAAGCAACAAGATTACCTTGTTACCTAAATCTGAGTTACCCAATCTTGAAAATAAATAAAAGCAAAGATGTGATTAAATCTTGAACTCACTGCTGACTCAACAAGTGTATTCCACTAACAAAGATCAGTCACTCAGTATGTACATTTAATAATGTACATTAAAAACACATGTAGAAACAAGTAGACCGACAAACACTGAACGCAAAGGCAGAGACTTTAAATACAAAGGATAACTAGGGAAAACAGGTGCATATGATCATAATAAAACTAAACGAGGACAGGAACATGACCAAATAAGGACAAACAGGAATAGAAACTGGGCAAAACAGGACACAGACATTCCAGAATCCTGACAGATATTTGGTAACACTTTATTTTAAGGTGTCTTTTTACACGCTATAATGCATTCTACTATTAAAATACCAATAAATTATGCATAATTACGCGAAGAAACTCTAAACCAAACCCTAATCCTAACCCTAACCATATAGTAAGTACATGTAGTTAATTAATATTACTCAGTACTTAAATGTATAATTACACTGTAACAAGGACACCTTAAGTGTAACCGGATATTTTCTTACACAAATGCATGGCTTCGCTTTAGAAGGCATTTATTAATCCCAGAAGAGTTTGGAGCTCTCTTTATGATGGATGGATGCACTTTTTGGCTTTAAAATCTCGCCCCCATTCACTACCATTATAAAGGTTTGTAAAAGTCAGGACGCTTATGTATGAATATAACTCTGATTGTATTTGTCTGAAGAATAAAGTCATAAATGACACCACAATTGTAGAATAACCGTATGCTTGAAGAATATTGCTCAGAAACTAAAACATATTACGAATGAGATTTCAGGACTCCCACTGACTGTTATGTTGTAATGTTTCTGTCATTTTAATGCTATCATACAGTCTTTAAAGGGAAGTAATACAGGTGCAGTGTCCCCACAATCTAACCAGAAAGAAACCAGAAATTTACATGAGCACACATCTGTGACTGACGCACCCACCGCGCTCCGCTCGCCACACACAGCGCTCACAGCTCTCAGCTGCGCCAGCCATTTTGGACTGGGAAAGAGGGTTTTAGTGGTTAGCTTTGATATGCACATCCCTTTTGATCCTGAAAGTGATACTGAGGGGAACGCAAGTAGTTTCTGCCTCATTGTGTGTGAGGACAGAGCTTGTCATCAAACTTTTCAAACCAATTGCCAAAATGTATCATTGGCGAAAAGCATGGAAAAACATTGACATTTAAAAATAAGGAAGTGCTTTAAAATGATGGGAATTTACAGATTATACTAATGAAAATACAGTAATAAGTAACCGGCTGGCAGAAATGTCACAGATTCATACCAAGCAATGCTATATAGGAAAACTTTCAAATGTGTTTAGGTTACTATTTTTAAAATAATAATAATAATAATAATAAAAGATATTTTTTTGATATTCTGTTCAAACTATTTCTGTGGGACAGCTAAAATTTTTTTGGAATTAAAGATGAAATAATAATTAAACTATTTATTTAATTGAATATCAATTCAAAAGACGCTTGAATATGACTTTAATCATTGGATACCGCCGAGAAGGTCATGACCTCTGTTGTAAAACAGTGAAAAATTTACCATTTTAGTGAGAATACATGTTCTCGGCATTTTCGGATTTAAATGCTTAAAGCGTATCGTCAGCAGCTTTTATTTCAGAGAAATGAATCTTCAAATAGACCGTGGTTGTGATTTTTGTTTTAAGTGTGTGTGTGTGTGTGTGTTTGACAGTCACATGAGTCATCAGCATTGTACTTCCAGAAAAATTATTTGAATGCTGAAAACAATGTAGTCAAAACGCCAGGGTGCTGGAGGTAAAGAAATATACAGTAAAATATGTACAAATGTGTGTTTATCTATGTATATGGCTATTAGATCTCAGACATCCGGCTTCATTGTTCCAGGGTGTCGCTACTCATATAGCTTGTGTGACTCAGGTTCGGTATTTACTTTTAAGTGGTTGACTCATTTTAATCATTTTGCATACTTTTAATAAGATGGTGGATTTTAGCACTTCACCAGCAGTCCTCCCACTCAACAGGGCCGCCTGCTGCTAGCCTTTTCAGACAGTCAAATCTGCCACAGCGCTGGACTGCTGATATTAATAAAGCAATGGAGTAAATAACACCAAAACAATGATGCGGTTATATAATGATACACAAACTGCACTAAAATGCCATTTCAAGTGATTCCGTGCAACCCTTTTAATTAAGTTCAGCCATCGTTTGTTCATTAAAGGAAGAATTTAGTCAAAATGAAATTGTGTGACTCACACTTACGATGTTCTAAACCTTTCTGGAACAATGAA